>CAJFCO010000077.1:942607-1013072 GCA_904066015.1 Synergus gifuensis
ATATATATATATATATATATATATATTCGTTGCTTCTGGGGCAATAGTGCGATAGTGAATAGTGGCTGTTGGTCGAACACTAAAGTGCAATGCATTATATGTGCGACTTCGCGAGGTGGTACTCTGATCCCATTTCGCGTACAGTGATATAGGGCGCGCCATTTTTTCCGCCTTTTTCATCTTCCCCTTTTTTTTTCCTCCCTTTCTCGCCTGTAGACTCTTCATTTCGATTTTCCTCTAAAACCCCGATTCACAGCCTTCCATTTGCTAATTGACCCCGAGTTGTCGAACCTTGCATTTTATGTCATGGTGGCCTCCCAATTTATCTACGGAATCATGTTACATGCTTTTGTAAAAACATACACTTTTTGATATTTGCTTCTTTAGCTAAAATTTATATAAATTTAAATATACATTCTAAAGGGTCTTCTTTAGATGAATTCTTTTGAATTCTCTCAATTATTTGAAGTCCTTTTGAATTCTCCTTAAATAATGCTTAATTCTTTTAATTATTCTTGAATTCTTTTCAATTAACAGAAATTCTTCGAAATTTTTTTCTCCGACACTTTAGAAAGAGACTCACGGTTATTTATTCTGAGATCGTGTGAGAAAATGAAGAGAAGTGAAACATACTTGAAAGTGCTTTTAGCACAGCTAGATTGAAAATTTCTGTATCAAGTTTTACCTAGTTAGCCAATAAATCTCGTGAAAGGAACTATGTACTATTTTCTAATATATCTGATGTCAAAAAACTGACAAACTTAGTAACGTTTTTGTTCACTGAAAATTGGATGAAAATTAATAAGAATGAAAAAAGGGAGAATACATATAGTTCTGACACTTCTCATTTATTTTTGAAATCTTTGAAACAGCTATTTGATTATTGAATTTTTACGAAATTCAACTCGTACAAGTTACATTTTTAAATTTTTTCTTTATCTAAGGTCATGGTTCGAATTTTTTTCTTTTGCTTTATAGCTAAAAGCAATCTGAATAGAGAGAATGAAACTCTAGTTTTTTTTTATTGCGTCCACGACCCACGACTTATTTTTTACTTGGTAACTTACCAGATTTCTGAGCACGTCGTCTGGCACGTTCCTGGTGGAATTACAGAGTGCTCTCGCAGCGCTGTGCGAGAAAATCACCGGCGCTCTTGTCGTCTGCAAGGCTGCTCTCATCGTTCTTGTTGAAACGTGAGACAGGTCCACCAGCATCCCAAGCCTGTTTAGTTCTTTAACAACGGCCTGTAAATTCACATCATTTGTCAGTGTACTCAGCTCGGTTATTATTGCAAGCATAAAATCTTCTAGGAGTCTTAAAAATAACTTTAAAACTACAAAGAGGATTAAAATGTCACATTTTCAGAAAAGTTAATAATCACATCAATATAGTAGAGCACAGAAAAAATAAATAAGGCACTTATAAAAGTGACATTAGAATAGAGTGAAAAATAATTTTATTCATAATCCGCCATAGGATGATAAACGTCTGTTGGTACAAAATGATGGATCTTGAATGAATGATAAATTAGGCCAGAGATTTTCCGAAAATTTTAAAAATATTCTGATGTTTCTGTTTATATATCCATTATATGAACATTAATGAAGTACTTGAGAGAAAAAAGATGCGAATTAGATTGATTGTTATTAATATTGTTTTTATATGCAGCATTGTGGTTATGAATGATCATGTTTGAGATACGAACGACCCGTTATATATAAAGGTTGAACAAAAAAGAGTAAAAAAACTGCGATATAAATGGCACGTCGATATTAATGGTAGGACAATGGCCGCGTTTCTAGCTGTATACGCCTAACGAATGCTCTGTTCCCTTTTTACATACGTGTCATCACACTGATGCTAGTTCTGAATGCTTCGGCAAAAAATTGGAGAAAAGAAGCTACGGTTATTAAAATCACAAAAGCTAACTTAAAGTTTCAATTGCACCATGAATTCCACGGAAATTGTGACCCGCAAAATCTTTTCACTTTAGATATAAAATTCTGAAAGGTACCGCAAACTATTTTTTAAATACGAAAAGTGAATAACTATTTAAGGGGTTATTCTACTTTATACGCTGAAGAAAAGAGCTATTTTTGAACATTTTTTTTGAGTATATCATGAACGATATGGAAATAAATATTTTTAGGTATGATAAAACATGTATTAAACTACATAAAAAAATTTTTTTTTATTAACTTTATTCAATTTTTATATTAAAAATAATGGCTGTGCGTAGGCTTCTCAAAATCAAAAGGGTAAACGGTACCGGGGATATCTCGGTAACGGCTAGCTGAAAAAAAAAAACCAAAGTGGGTTAGGTTCAGTATTACTAAAACTAGGTCTGTTGCCTATAATAATTAATATTTATGAAAAAATAACAAAATGGCGGACAAAAATCGAAAAAAAAATGCATTTTTTTTCACTGTTTTTTTGTTTAAAAAATTAGTAAAAATGTAGTTTTTTAATATATTATAGGCAACAGACCTAGTTCAATATGTGTAGAATGTGTGGTTTAAATTTTATAAGGATCGGTTGAGTAGTTTTCATAAAATCCTTGGTACCGTTTTGAAAACGTTGTTTTGAGAAAAACGCGTTTAAAGTTTTGTCTTTTTTTTTCTTTTCTTTTTTTTTTTTCCTTTTTTTTAGTTGTTTCATTGATTCTAAGTATTTGGGATTAAATACAAGTATTTCTCGGTAGTCAAAAAACTAAAATTCTTTTTTTTTTCATTTTTGTTATTAAATAAATAAATAAACAAAAATAAAATTTTTTTTTCAAAATATGGATTAACAGTTTTGTGCAGAATTTTATAAGCTTCAATATAAAAAAAAAGTTTCAAATCGGTTCAGAAATAGCTTCTGAATATCAATTTGTCCGCGAAATGTTTTTTTAACCCACTCATGTGCGCGCTCAGGTAAGCGCTCCGAGGTAGTGATGTTCAGGTACGAAAAAAATATAGTTACACTGCTCCGATCTTTTTGAAATTTTGACATAATATTTCTAGATACATATTCTTTCGAAACATCTAAGAAAAAAAATCGATTTTTTGAAAGTGGTAAAGTAGAGTAACCCCTTAATAGATGTGGGAAGTTTTCAAGTATCAAATAATTTGATCAGAGATTCTCTGAGCCCTCCGTAATAACTGTTCCAAACGTATTTCAATTTTGTTTACTCTCCGTCAACCGAAATTTGGTATCAAAACATTAAATCATTGAACCACGCGTTCTCTGCGTTCATATTCCCTTGAAATTTTGCATTAATTATGGTATGATGGAAATTCACTTAGTTTACATCACAGTTTGTTTATATGACAGCTTATTTTAAGTCGGTTTTCAATTTAAAACTAATCTCAAACAAGACTCCGAGCAAAAAATTACGTTTTTACATCAATATCAATCATCAAGAAGCGTTTTATTTGAATAAAAAACCGTTTACAGTGAAAGTATAAATACACTGAGGAAAATGTTTGGTTCGGACAACAAAACTTTTTGTTGCTATAGAAGCAACAAAAATTGTTGGTTGTGACAACCGTATTTTTCTTGAACCAACCAAAGTTTTATTAATTCAACCAAAACTGAGATTTTATTGGTTTAAACGAATTTTCTTCGTTCAACGAAAGGTTTGTTGAAAGAACCTAGATTTGGTTGGGACAACCAAACAATTTTTGTTGCTTCTGTAGCAACAAAAAGTTTTGTTGTCCGAACCAAACAGTTTTCTCAATGTACACCTGTTTAATTATTTCATGTTTTAGCTAACTAGCCGTTATTCCAATTGATTTTTTATTTAAAATCGAGTTTGTCATCCTCATATTTTGAAACATCTGGAAAAAATGTATGACACATAAAAAAGAATAATTTACTAAAGAGAAATTGACATGGGGATTCAGTTAAAATAGCCTTCAGTATACGTGGTCTTTGCCATAGCATAATATGTATATTTATATGTAAGTTATTACATGCTTTGCTATATGTGCATGCATATATACTCCTCTACATCCTCAAAGAGACACGCATGAAGTGGTTTGTGGCAAAGACTGTGTACGTAAAAGCCAGATGGAAATGCGGTAAGACGACCAGAAGGTTCGTCGATGTTTTCGATTTTGCAATAACAGTTTTGGAAGAACAAGATGCTTCGAAGTAATATAATATAAGCTCGGAGTCTACGAGAGATTCTGCAGGATTGTGAGGTCGCTACGAATACTTGATATACGCTCCTATTTTCATTGCCTTTTTTTAACCGTATATATGTCATATATAGAAAGTTCTTGAATTTAGCGACCATACGTGCCTACTCGATGGTTTCGGTGCTCCATTTGCTTTTTTTCAATTTCAGAATGTTCAATAACGTCGCAGCGATATGTATTTGGATAGCGTTGTGCATCCACCGGACGCTTACGGAATATTTTATTTACGGTCTTGTTTTTCTCACCTCCCGGACTTTACGTGATGGAAACCTTCAAGTCGAGTGGAATTGTGAACTCAACTGTGAGACGTATTGCTCGCATTTTAAGCGGTGACATGTTTATTGAAATTACTCACACGTATTCTGCATAATTCACTTTATAAATTATTATATTGGGATCTAATTAAAGACTGATGCAATGCTTATTATAATAAGGCTTACCTTTCCAAATTCACTGAGACCCGGGGCCATGACTTCAGTGTTGTTCGTTTCACCCAGCGAACAGACTGCCCTGCCGGGAAAATATTTGTTAGAGAAAAATATTGAATAATGTTAATTTAATATATAGTAAAAGTAAATAGAAAAGAGATTTGCAAACTTTTGTTTATATTAGAGTATCATTTATGGCAAAATAAGCAATTAAGAAAACATTTTCAAAGAGATTTCCGTGTAGAGAAAAATATTATTTCGCTAAATTCAATATTTTTTAACATTGAGCTAAGTGTCTCAGTTTCTCATAAAGCTCGATCCGTAACTAAATTCAATACAGTTTCTTGCATATGTACTTTTTCTACTTTGTTATGTATGCACGTCGTTCGCTTCTTTCATTTTTATTCGATTTCAGCATATCGATTTCAGATGAACGTTGCATTGTTATTTTTCTCGGTGATTTAGTTCTGAAGAGAAATCAGTTGACCTGATGTTCTGACTTATTCATTCTATATCAATGCAATTGAAGTTGATACCTTTATCATAATGTGGAAGACATTAAATTCTTACAAATACTAGAGTATAAAATAAATAAGTATTTTATTTTAGAGGCAGAAAATCAATATAAAAATTGATATCATCTCTCAGTGAGATGCCAGAAAGTTTTTGTAAATTCTCTGCAGGATAGATACTTGGCGGAAGGAAACCACAGAAAATTCAATCGCAGGATCAATCTCGTTCCTAGAAGATGGAGCCAGGAAGCATTAGGCCTCGAGAACACGTTCGAAAGCAATTCCGATATTGTCCCAATAAAAGCTCCAGTCGCTATGCTAACCGTAGGGGATTGACCCTGACTTTTATGACATCACTATCGGCTGCGGGATGCGACTAGCTACTCCTAATACCTATACCTACTACTATTTACTATTAGATAGTAGTTACAACCCCCATATACGATTGTAGAGAAAAGCAGCCGCAGAATCATGTTACATCAGGGTAGGCACATATATTGGCAAAGAAATCCTCTTGTTTACAACCGCGCAGTGTCTGCGCGTCAAGGGACGTGTAACCTCGGCGAGAATTGAAAACCGCAAGAAACTCACACGAGTTAGACTGCTTTGTAGAAGTCTAGTAGGAAATGTAGCTACATACAGGTATAAATTGTGTAGGTGAAGGTATTTGAGACTGTTGTTAAACCTCCAGTTAAAGGGAAGATCATTTAATGCAAAAATGGCAAAGGAATTTATAGAGTTGTTTTGATTGCAATTGAGAGGAGACTGTTAAACTTCTTATTTGTGACAGATCTCAAGAGTTTTGAATTGTTTTGAATTCTTTTGAATTTTTAATCCGAAAGTCAATTATTATAGTTTAACTAATAATTTATCTTTGTTCCAGATATCTATGATGATTAATTTTCGATAAACGACCCGAGGCCACGGTTTTTGCAGGGCAAAGAAAGGTAAGAAGGAAGCATTATTTTGATTAGGCATTGTCGATTAAGTTCTTTCTCTATAGAACTTATAAACACTTAAAATGATGAATAACGCCGATACATAATGTTAACGTCATGTTAGTATAACTTTATTCATTGATGTGAGTAAGGAACTTACATTTTCTACGTTTGAAGCATACTGATTCGGGCGTTGATAGAACCCATCAAACTTCTTTCATTCCGAAAGTTATTTCAAGTTAAATGATCCGCTCAAAGGAAACTCGTGGTAAGAGTTATGTGTAAACTTGCCTGAATTTTTAACAGGTCCATTTAATGAAATGCATCAACTTTTTAAAATAACTTATTGGCTTAATGCTATTCTGCCTCGAAGTGATGTTTTCGCGCTAGTTAATGGGGAGTTAACTGTTGAGGGGTCACAGAATGAGTGACGCGAAAAAAAAATCAGTGGAGCACGATTTCAATTAGGGGATTCCCCTATTCGAAAGGAAAATGTGAATTCCGGATGTACAAAAGTCTTTCAAAGAAATCTACTCACCAGGAAGTATCGCAAGCGTGTGTTAGGGTGAGGTAACGGGCCCCCAAACCATAAAATGTTCTGAGCACTCCTAGAGAATTCCCGAGGGAATGGCCACCCTCGACCCCGATCAGACTAGCAATTTTACCCTCGCGGTGAGCCTCGATCAAACCTAAACACAGAAAATGACAAAAGATTAGGCAACGGAAAACTATTATATATTTAGGTGTCCTTCATTTACATTTTTTAATCACATTCTTTTTACGAGAATATCACTGCAGAAAGTGGTTGTCCTTGCATCATTTCCGCCTTGCTTTATACCTTTCACAACCTCATTTTCGTATTCTACTTTGCAAGTTGTAAGTTTATGGAAACAGCTGAAACTGAAAGCTTATCGTCAGACAACTACAACTTTTCTAACTCGCCCACGAATATTATGGGTACTATTATATAGCAAGTGCTCTACCCTTACAACTGTTTGTTTCTTCACCAATATCACTTACTGTTTTTCCAAAGTTTTCAAAGTTCGATAAATTTTCTTCTAGAGATTCAGTTGTATTTTAAACGTTTATTTGAAAAATGTATTATACATTTTTTTATTTCATCTGTCATGAAAATAAATTGTCGTAAAAAATAAATTATAATTATCTAAACATAAAAGGAAAATGGTGGAAATCAGGAGGAAGAAAAGGAAATATTTGTTAGGATCGAAAGATTTAGGATGGAACTATGTTAACAAATGTGCGGCTGCAGCTGCCTATTGTTCTCATCGGCTTTCGTAGAAATTCTTGCCGTTTCAGCTATAAATGGGGCTGAGGAAGTCGTCCATCAATTCATACCTTGGTTCCTTTCTGCAGTGACTTCTCTCATATTTTTATTAGTAAAACTTTGAGATAACGACTATTTTACTTCAAATATAGTTATGATGATAAATTTATTAAATTTCGACTCTTACCTTTCACAGTAGTAACCATTGTTAGATGTTGAGCATTCATTTCCGCAAGCCTGCGAATTACATCAATTTGTTCCAAGGAAAGCTGAACTGCGTTTAGTTGTGCTGCTCCACACGGTACATATGCCGACCAAAACTATAAAGAATTTATTACAAATAATATACAAATATAAGACGGCGTTATCAATGCATAAACTAGAAATTGTTTAATCTAATATTCATTAACTTAATGCGAATTTGTTCCCAGAAAATTATTTAAAAAAATATCGTTCCTGATAGTATTGAATCACGCAGCTGACTAAACTCGCTCTCATTTATTCAAAAGTGTGTACACTGTACACATGCCGAGGTTTGTTATATTCGCTTCGGTATTCAGAGTCTACATGATTTCAGTGCTCCATCTCAATTATTCAATTTTTCCTCTAAAAAGTATCGCTGCAATATTTTTTTTCTATTTTTTTTAAGACCAAATTGAATGTTGCAGTAGCTGGAGTAGTTGAGTATGACTATCGTCAGTAGATTAGCATAATATCGTTGGCGCAAAGCGAGCGAGGGGAATCGGGGATGCCAATCGTGTTAAGCAGGAACCAAAATTCAATATTTACGCTAGCGCAGAAACTTTAGGTAATTAGACCACCACGTAATTGGTCTTCAAAGCCTCCGTGCACACATACACATGGCCAATAATAACTACACGCTTTGCACAGAGGCTTCTAACTCATTGTTCATATAAGTCACTTTACTCTGTTTATTGCAGTTCTATCCTCGCAGGCTTATAACGAAAGTGAGACGAGAATAGTAAACGTGATTCTTAATTAATAAATTGTTCTAGAATGCCAGCGATGATTTCCTTTTATACTGCTCATTTCAGAGATACAATATCATGGTTTATAACACTTTAAATGAAAGATTTAATATGCTTGATATCTCAACAAAAGGCATTCATTTGGATTTTACAGAAGACTTATTAAAATTTAATCGATTGGAAATGAAAGTATGATTAATACGTACAGAAGCGAACAAACAAAAGCCGTGTTTGAGCGTAGATCAAGTCATGTAGAAAAATTTGAGATAGCGACTCAATGACATTTTAAAGTTAAATGCAGTTATTGTTAAATTTGATTTAAAATTTTTCGAGGATTGGGAAATAGGGTAATGGCTGTGCTATGCTTGTTTTAGCGAGATCTGTATCTTTAAATTATATAGTAAAGCAAATGTGGTCTGCGGTACGTATTAGCACTCTAAGCTTTGTAAAACCAAAGATTTAGATGCACCAGCGTCATGACACATTATTCACATCCATTAATAATCCATTTGTTCCATTAAATTCAACTCGGACTATATGCAAATCCACCAGTTGCTAACGTATTATTCAAGATATGTGTTTATTACCAGCTATATTCGTCCAAGGAATATAGTTTTATATATTCTTTTGACCTTTTTTTCTTGAATATTTTAACAAGAAACCCGATCAGCTTGTTCAATAATTGAATAAGTTGAGCTCGTAATAAGCCATTATTATAAATATCACAGACAATTTTATTCGGTTTCGAGGGAGTTAATAGAAATCTTTTTAAATGATGAATAGAGCATAGAAATGTTGAGTAGTTCTGTCAATTCCAGAATCCCTTGGAATTGTTGTTTAAAATTCGATAGAGCCGCTCTCCGCATTGTGTCATACGCCATAACTTATTCTCTTGAAATATTCGTCGGCACCCGTTTCTGAAACTTTTGGCATTGCGGGAGTATTTTTGTTCGTTCTTTTGCCGAAAGTACTGCAGCTTTTCTTGAGATGAGCTTTTTCAAGAAAGCACACTGCGGAGAAAGTGATGACTGACAAACTTAAGCTAGTGTAACGGAAAGAAGAACGAGAGTATTTAAAAAATTTTCAAATAGTTTTTTAAATTGTGTGAGAGAAGAAAATGTGGCCAATTGGTCAACCACTCAGAGAAAAACGGATATTTAACTTTTATATATTTGTAATTAAATTTTTTGACTATCTAAATATTAAGTTTGAATATCCATTTTTCTCCGTGTATGATTTATATTATTCGCAAATGTCAGTGATTAACACGAAGCTGCTTATCATAACTAATTAACAACAAGTCACTTTTATTTCAAGAGATCTTTGAAATTTCTCACCTTCCGAGAATTTTCTATTGCCAGTAAATTGCTTATTTACTCTGAAATAATGAATGAATGAATCACCTAACTGACCTACGTGAAGTCTATTTACTTTTTCGCTTTCTCCCCAAGGTAGTAGTAGTTCAGTTCGCGCGGGTCAGAGAAAATGCCATCAGAAGTCAACCTGAACTGCAATTTAATTTAATTTGAAGCTGGCTTTACTTGCTCGATTTCCCACAGTATTCAATTTTACACGAAGCTAACTACGACGAAGGTGCGCAACGGTAATGGATAATAATGAAAATACAAAAATCCAATTTAGCATCCAGCATAAGAAGCAGTATTTCCTCTTGCCGTGAGATTGCGATTCGATAATTGAATTACGATCCCGAAGAGGTCGCGTTAGGAATTTCAAATCGGGACTCGCCGTGTGTTTCTAGCACGCCAAGTTCATCTCTTTTTATTTTTAGTTGCATTTGCATTTTAGGGACCCCCTCCATTTTTTTCATTCTCCCCTACTTCTATTTATTTGTCGAGATTCAGATCAACATTAAATACACCGAAATTCAATGTACTGTAGATTTTTTGTTGCATCTCGGTTCAAACGGAAGTCAATGGCGGATTGATTCAGTTTATTATTGAAACGCAAAATAGGAGGAAAAATATTTTTTCTTGGCATTTAATTCGTCGTTGAAACTTGTTTTATCTAAAAAAAAGCAACGCGATATCCTAGCGAAAACAATTAATTCAAAGGTAAAATGTTATTCATACAACTATATCTATCGCACAGCTTCAACTTGTTTTTACATTACACAGATTTCGTATACATTCGAGTGATAAAAAGATAGTTGGTTTTGAAAGCTCTTTTATAAAATGTTTATTTGACTTCTTAGTAGAAAAACGTAAAGAAATAAGAGCTTTAATAGATTTTTGTTTCTCTGGAACAAACTTTGAAACTATATATGTAGAGTCAGAGGCATCTGAAGAAAATGTGGCAAGTTGGCATGAGTGAAGTCTAGTGGAACCAATTTTTCAGCGACTGGGGAAACTTATTAAGAGGTTTTTGTTCTTGATTGCAATTGTGTACTTTCTGGAGCAGTTAAAACTACCGGATAAACTTTTTTGCATTTGAATAATTCCTTCGAATTCAAATTAAAAATATATGTAAATTATTCGTAGAAGAAGTAAAATGGTCGTTTTTCAATAAGAATGAAACGTGTTTCATGAATGCGTAACGAATCATTGCTCACGTCGGAAAGTTAGATGCATGAAATTTTTCTGCTCAGATGTAAACTAGAATCCTATGCATCTGCAAGTTATTCTCATACTATTTTCGGCATGCATGTGCAATATACAATTCGCGTAGGGGTATGGATTTTATGTGTATTGTGCTTCGACAGCACGGAAGCTGTTGCGATGCTTTAAACCGTGAAAAACATTTTTGTTCGTTCCACATCATGAGTCGATTGCATTACAAATCTGATAGTTGTGCGGAACGAGAATCGACCAAATAAGCTGCAGGCAACGGACAAAAGCACCTTCCTGGTTTCGACATTTAATGATTTCATTTATATTAACTAAGGATTCAAGTCCTGCTTGTAACGATATATTAATTTCCAAGCACATTTGATACGAGAGCCTCATTCTGCGGTCGCTATAATTATTCACGGAAATGACATGCACATGACTGTCCAAAAAGGAGCTTTATAACAATAAATTTTCTCTTGAATAATAATTATTATGCCGAAATTATACATAATAAGGAAAATGGTCACCAACATAGATATAAAAAATTATATTAATTGCAGGGTGCTATTGCTGTTGCTAATTTTAATTTAAAAATGGTAAATGCCTCTCGATTAAAAAACCGAAAACCCATAAAATTCTAAATTATTGTTAAAAATATGAAATACTTGTTGAGAGAATTTTGTGTTCGATTGAGCCAAATGGAATAAAGAAGAAGTAGTAGAAATTCACTTTAGAGAATTCTTGTTTCTGAACAGGATAGCAGACCCTTCTGTAAACGAAATATAGGTACAAGAAATAGTGGATAAGGAAACCCGAAACCAAGCTAGAAGCCGCTTATACATTTTACTACATCTCTCTTTCCAACTTAATGTTTACCTGGAAATCTTTGTAAAAGGCAAGTAAGGAAAATGAACACTCGGCTTCTGTACAAAGAATCAAATTTTCCGTGGAATTTGTAGTTTTGTGACACGCAATATCACTCGTTCTCAAAGATTAAATAATAATATAAATAATGACATCAAATATTTACAATAGTGACATTCTGTGTTCTTAATGAGCATTGAACATGTTTGGAACGCTCGCCAAAATTCGCCAGAGATTCAGAATCTCTATGCTAAGGGTCCTCGGGGGTTGCATGACATAGCCAAGCCAATTTTCGAACGGGATCAATGACGATACCATAATTAGCAGCTCTCCGTAGAGCCATTAACTTAGCTTCGATTGGCCATCCTGCTTGCGCTATAATAAGCAATATATGCACGTGTCCTTTCACTTGTGTGCGAGAGCATTAGAAGTCTGGTTCAAGGATTAAGCTCGAGTCCATGAGTCAAGTATATGTGTACCCTGTGACACTCTCATTCAAGAACAAGGCACGTAAGGGTCGTACTCAACACTCCCAACACTCCATTTTCCATCCGCAATCTCAACGTAACCAATCATTGATAATTACATTTAGTATTCACGTTGAATTTCCCTTTACATTCAATATTCAAGTATATTCAATATCAAACGTGAATTAATTCTTTCTTTACTGTTTTCTTTTTTAAACTGAGATTAGGAAATGGTAAGGGCATGAGATGGATACTAGTCTCATGATTATTGATTTAATGCCAAATGCACGTGAATTCGATCAACATCTTTCGTCCTGGTATTTAATTTCCATGTGGGTAAATCATATTCAGCAGAATCAATTCGACGTACCCAAAATCTGAAGACTGTATTAGGTACGGTTGAATGGCTGAATATATATGTAGCGATTTCCCCTAGCTAGAGCCAATTCCTGATGCGACGTCATCGTCGTAGCAAGTATTTCACTTTTGAGATTAGGACAAAGTCCACGCCATTACGTATTCAGCGTCTAAGCCCCATATCTGCAACTTAGAAGTTACTTAGGCAACTTCCTGTTCGTGTGTTTCAACTATTTAGACTTTGAAATAGCCATTTACGATTCTCCCAATCGACGAACATTTTGAAGGTAAAAATTTGCCTTTTGATACGCAAATTAGTTATTGCTTTCAGATATCAGGCCGTACTTGATTTGCATTAGAGTCAGATGTGTTACTTTTTCATCTTGATTAGGCACGATGAACATTTTGGCAATTTAGAAAGGGAATTTGAGCAGATAAACAGCCCCGGTGGATGGTTTTCCAATAAAGGGACGTTATCTGTCTATCTTCTGATTGCCAATATCTTACCAAGATGGCGAACGAACCGGACAAAAAAAAACGATCTTTCGACAAGATAAAAGTTAGTACTCACTTGTTGACCCGTTTTGGAGATCGTAACTTATCCAAGTTGCAACTGCACTAAGCCATATGGTCTCGTGCCCACTGCAAACTATACCTTTGTTCACTGAATTTATCTTTAAGGGAGTGTCCACAGGCAACACAAACGCTATTTACGATCGTGTTTCTCTAATAATAATAATAATAATAATAATACTTTTCAGTTAAGCCTTTGTGATGTTATGTTCTTTGATCAGTTCTGTGACGGATTTCGGATTCCACAATCGAAATTTCTGGAAAGTAGGTCTTGACAGCTGATTGGCAGGTTATACCTAAAGACCATTCTTATTACTTATAAGTACCTCGACTCTTCAATCTTTTTCCACCTTTTCCATATATAAGCAGATACAGATTTCGTTAAACTCTCGAATATATTAATTAAAACTAATGGCGCAGAGTAAAGAAAGGCCAGGATATACTCTCCATTTTCCGATGGGATGTTGGAGATTACTGATGAGTAAAACAGTAAAAGTAGGAGTACAAAGTTCAACAAGAGCATGATCGGTGAAGTTGTGTGCAGTGTGCATACTTTAAGCACCCTTTAGATAATTAGCTTTGAGTTGGGGAAAGAATTTTTTTGTTTTTTGAGATTATTACATCTATGATATGTGGAGGTTCATTGGGAGTTTTTAAGTAGTTTTAGATGAATTTTTGGAACTCACCTGTGCTCCTACTAGTCCAGCTCGTAGCCTCGGTATATCCGTGTGACTCCAGTCGGATTTGGCCCAAGGATCAACTCTCCCCAAATCGCTGCTAAGGTTCACTTCGCCCAGTTGATTATGTACGAACTTTCTGACATTCCAGGGCAAGTCATTGTGCCTGTTGTGATCAAAAAGATGGATGATGTATATATGGGTTCCCTATTCCGTGAGAGATTATACTGCATTCATACAAAATTCAGCTTTGACAATTTAAATTTTTATATTGTATGGACCGGGAAGCTGTTTTTTCTACCAAAAATGATTCAGGAAATAGGTATTGATTTTTCTATAAAAGCGAGCGAACAATTTAATGGTCATTACCCGTCGATCAGAGGCACTTCAGTAAGAATCCTCCTAATCACATCCAGCCTCTGCTGGTGCGTGACAGGGGCAGATTGGAGCAGTAACGGCAGACATAGTCCTCCGAGGAGCAACGCTGCCACCAAAAGCAAGATTGGTGCAAGGACACGGCATTTGCGCCGAGGACTCTCATCCCTACGATCCTTGCTACTTCCGCTACTAGGGGATTCCTCGCATGTTGGTGGAAGCCGCACAGTACCATTGCACGGCGCCACATCTGGCAGTTCTGTTAGGCACGTTGTCTGAAAAAAGGAACAAACCTTTAGACCATTATTAGAAAAAGGTTTAGGTGCGTGAACAGGAATAAATTTGGAGAACATTTGGAGATAGTAATTCGAGATGCATGATTGGAATGTATATGCATGAGACTCTTGTCTTTGAAAAAGTAAGAGGACATGTGTGATGGGAAAGTAAGCATGGATTAAAGTGGATGGGGACTATTTATTAAAGTGGGTCGTTTTCGCTCAAACATTTTAAAAGAGCTATTCCAAGATAGATAACACGTAAGCGAAGCACGGCGTCACAGCAATTCGCGAACTTTTTCAATCGAGTGCCCCTGAATCTTTTAAGTGTTTTCTACCTCGTACTTCTCTTACTTAGTCGTGAAGGAAGGAGAATACCGACGGCTTTTCAGGTTTAGGCGCGTAATCCCAAGACAGTCTAGTGCATAATAACCGTATTAAACTATCAGTATATAATCCTTCTCTCTATAGTGTAACAAAGTCAACTATCTCAACTTTCAAACTCCCACCACTTTTTCTTTTCCTTTTGTGCCGTGGTCTAAACTGGCGGTAAAATATTTAATTTTATACACGTCTCTTTTCCCATATTTCATTGCGCGTTTGAATTCTTTGAATTGCAGTTCTTCCATAACTATACATATATTTCACTTCTCGTTTTATTTTGAAATAAAAGTTTTTTGCCTCTCGAGAATCACCAGAATCCAAAACTTTAGCCCATTGCATGAGTGAAAAGTGCACTTCCCTCGTATGTTACTTTGTCTCGTTTATAGGGAACATTACTGTGGGTTTTGAAAAAAATTGGTTAATAAGCGGACCTAACTTTTTTTTGTAAAGTCTCTTTTAAAAAATTTAAATGTCATACTTAATTTTTTTCTCCTTTTATAAATTGTTTATAATTAGAGATGAATACTAATTAAATATGTAAGTGTAATTAAAACTCAAGCTTGTGCAACAATTGATCTAATGAGTCTGGAAATGGTATGCAAGAGCTTTGATAACTTTTTTTCTCTTTCTTTTTCTTCTTCCCTTTCACGTTTTTATTTATTTTTCAATCTCGGCTTATTCTAGCTGTTATATCTACTGTCTGACCATCGTAATTAAGGAATGGTCGTTATGTGAGCCGTAAATAGTTATAAAGGTCATCTATTAAATAGGCAGACTGCACTGTTTTTAATTAAGAATTCTTTAACCAATTTTCTCCAAAAGAGTACGGAGACTCTTCAGAGCCTTCTGACAGAATAAATTTCTTAACATCAGCGACACTCGAGTGTTTTCTGGTGTGGGAGGGCTCGTTTTAATTACCAAGACAGGCTTTTTCTTTCCCAAAGTAACCAGAAGATGGACTTAAGCACTTGCTCACGCTTGCACATACATATTTCTACCCCCTCAATCAGACCTGCTCAGTCATTAATGAAATCCTTACATTCATGGAATTGCTAAGAAGATTTTTCTTTACGCGTAGTTTAATTAAATTGAAACTGTAAGAATAAAGTGAAGGTTTTCGTATTATGTATTATAATGAAGTATTAGCTTTTAGTTTTTCTCTGCTTTTAGAATCAAGTTTTCCTGCGAGTGTTGAAGTGAATGAAATCAATTTTGCAGCCGATTTTCTCAAGTACGAAGTGGATTAATAAATTATCGGACTAGCAAGAATTTTAAAAGTGTCTCTACCTCGTCTAGCCAAAGCGAAAATAGCATTGGGAAATCTACCAGCTTGATATAAAAATGACACTGAGAATGTAGTACGATTACTTTAAATCTATATATGTAGGTCCATAAAGAGCTTCTCTTTGAAACGAGGGTTTTCCCGTCTTTGACCATTTATAGCGTTTAAAATCTTAGCGTCAATGACCACATACGTATGTTTCAACCATTTACATCTAACAGATTTTTCTGACTCAGACGTTCTTAAACTTGTCTCGAATTACACAATGCACTTTCCGAAGTGGTTGCTTCCAGTGAAGAAAGCACTTTGCTTAGAAATTCTCGAAACAGCTCTTTCAAATACGCATACGTACTGATAAAAGACGGTTAGGAGATACTTTTAAAACAAGTTTATGATCTTTTCTTTACAATATGTTAAGGTTACAATTTTTCAAAATTCCTGAACATCCAAAAAAACCTTAATTTTTCTATTATATCCATCAGGTTCTCTCTGACTGGCGGCCTTCCTGATTAAAAGTTTAAACACTGAGAAGCAACCTTCAACTACTTTCCAGTCATGCCAATAAATTATTTTGGCTTTTTTCTTGAACAATTATTACCTCCATCAATATGGTAAGTCACTTTATTTTTACAACCAAAACCTAATGATAATCCAGAAACTCATGTTTCAATTTATAATTATCTTGAAGATGAAAATTTATGGATACATCGTGCATACCATGTACGTTGATGCAAGATACATGCGGCGATTAATTGCTGCCATGATCTGAGGGTGCAATATTTCCTAAGATATTCATCCTTTTCGCGAAACTCTGGTCTCTTGAGACAAAACAAGCAGGACTAATTTCTCATACTCGTAAAGCGTTAACCTCAGCAAACTCAACAAGAAGGAAGAGTGGTATGAGGGTGGTGTGAGAAAGAGTGGATGGGGTTACAGGATGTAGATAAAGATAGGGTGAAAAGGAGGTTAGAGCCTAAACTACCTCTTATACTCTCTTCCTCTTACATCGCAGTATCACAGCATTGTAGAACTGCGGCTTTTGAATTTACGTCGAGGAGAAATTTATACGAAAACTCAACAACGCTGCTTTCCCAGGTTTCAACTACCTCCCCTCTTATTGCATTTCCATTGCTCTGATTCAAACATTGCATCGGTCTTCTTTTCGGGTAATACTCTCGGCTTTTGATCCTCCCACTCCTCATCGTTATATGAAACCTGTGTTTCAAATCGTCTACTTGATGGAAGAAGAGGTTGTGGGAAACAGTTGGAAGCAGTTAAGCTGGACAAACGTTGAGCAAGGAGAATTATTGCTATCGTTGACTTCCTTTCTACGATGCTGCAGATCTCAACGCATGTAGAATTTTAGGATGTGCTTTGCTTTATAATCCGTTACTCGGAAAACCTTTGGGTCATTGGCACAGTCCTGCCTTATTAGGTTAGTAGTTCATGACAGAAACTTCAAGGCGGACACCTACGCAAACTCCGATGAGAGCTGCGATGGTTTCGAAACCGACATTTACGTTAACCCTCAACTTGTCCTTGAGTCTCAGAAGTTGCATAATCGCTAACTTGGGATACAAGCTGGTAAATATATCACTTACTCTCCAAATTACTTTGAAATTAACTACAATGTTGCTAAATTCTCAGATAGTATCTATTCCGAAATCTGGTCTAATTGTTTCAAAGGATGTATAGAAAAATCTGGGAAAAATATGGAAATTACCATATTAACTTAATGTTGATGTAATAAGCCAAGTAGGTGAACCTATGGCGGTAAATAAGGGAGTTTCTACCATCACGACAGCTCGAAATCCTCCTTCATCAGTCAACCATAAGCTTTGCGCAACTTCCTTCTTCGCACATAAAAGCCTTTTACGATCACGAACAATTATCTAGATATCTAACAAGATTATTAGTCGACCGATTCCTTGGCGCTGCCAATAGAGCTCGAAAGGCTTTCCTTAGGCGACGTAGCGTGCGAGGAAAGACGCGTTTATAGTCTACCTTGAGCTTCTTAGGTATAGGTATAGGTATACGACTTCTTAATGAAAACGGAGGTATAGAAGTAATTTAGGGATGGACATAAACTCGATATAATATTATAACAATTGAAAGATTTCAAATTTCAATCTTTTGCCACAAAATTGACAAACTATTGTTCAATATTAGATTTTGTTTTCATGAAATTATTGGTTTGAGGCTAAATAACTTTCGCGTTGTTAATAGTGATCGCTGCATATTATCGATTTTACACAAAAGGTACTAAAACACTAATGAACAGCCGCTTCATTTGATGCGTACTTGGGAATTTATGAGTGAATCCACCGCGCTGAAACATGAATTCTGTTTAAATTGATATGAGCGTAATGAACCTCTGGATAGATTCGAGGAACGCTTCTGTATCAAGCATTTCCATTTCAATTTTGTAACTCTCGTGGGCTTCTGTAATTGGTACTTGCAACGGGTTGGGGTTTCATAAGGTACTGTTGCGAAAGAAATTTTCCGTCGACGTGTTGCGCTATTTTTAAGATAGAGCGGATGCCGCATAAACGACGAGTCATTATTATTATTATTATTATTATTACTCATAAAATAATTTGAAGCTTCTTCTCTTTAAATGTTCATATTTTGATGACGTCTTTACTATCCAAGATGCGGGGTAATTTTACTTTAAAACTTTTTTTTTAACTCATTACATTTTTATGGCTTATTTTCGCCTTCATTTTAAAACGTCTTAATCAAAAATTCCATTTAATCTGAAAGGGGATAAAAATCTTGCAAAGAGTTGATAAATATTTAAAGAGTGAGAGTTAAGCTTTTAAAGCATAACGAGTTCAATTATTAGTGAACAAGTGTGGGTTTCAAAGTATCTGATATGCAACAGTCGATCGTTGATAACTAAAGTGTGTCGAGGGGAGAGACCTCAGAAGAAATGAGGGGAAAAGCTCTTCTTTGTTAAAAAAAGATAATAGCGATCGTTAATATTGAACAATCTACATTTCAATTCTCATCAATTTAAAATACTTTCTTTTTTAATAAACAAGAATAATGTTGAAAGGTTTTCATCATTTGATTTCTTTTTATGAAGCGAATTTAAAACTTGAATATATATGTCTGCACACCCTCTCCCTTAATTGGAAACGGTTAGAAACAGAGGGTGAGACAAATATTTTCAAGTTTCAGAGTTTTCTCTTATCGAACAAAAAATCCTATCTGGAAAAACATATTTTGTCACCATTCCTCCCTCAGCTTAATCAAGTATTATTTGAATATAAACATTGGCTCCATCGACGTAAACGAGAAAGAAATGCGTAACATCTGCTGAAGGGGAATGAAGTCTTGAAATCCTCACTATGCATTAACAAAATCGGTCTACACAGCAAAATCGAGGGTTCATTTTCTTCATTTGACCAGAACTGGGAATGAAAAATGCATAAAACATTATCGGTATTCTGTTAGATCTTCGCATCCATTGAAAACCTATCTCCTCCCCAGTATTCCGTAAGGGTAGAAAACGGATGATAACGGGAGGGAAAAGGAGTTGAACTCGTGAAGGGCGTGCGCTTCAAGAAATGCTGCATGGCATTATGAAAAATGGATCAGAAAATTGGTCTTTTTTGTGAAACTGAAATCACCAATATCCAACAAACCCCCCTTTAAGAATCGAGAAGTCAGAAAATTGGGAATCAAATTCGACGAATCGTATGTTTTTACGAAGACACGACTTGAAAATGCGCTATAATATTGTTTCACGTTCCGACGTATTGTAACTAATGGGGAATTCATTCACTATCGATATTTTATCCCAGGTGGAAATTCTTTGATAGACTGGGAAAAGCATCTACTGCTTTAGGGAATTAAATTAAAATAAGGTCTGAATAATAGTTCTGTCCAGAGAGTGTGGGCGTTTGTGTTGTGGTTTGGGCCGTCTTGTCTGTTTTTGTGCTCTGGCTCCTTTAGACCCTTTCTTCATTCCTCATTCCTCCCTCGAGCGACTTCCGTTAAATCGTTCGACGACCATTCTGAATGAAAACGAGTTCTTGTCGTCACGACAAAGTCTACCTTCTCATTGCCGGGTTGCGTACGATCGTTCGATGTTAGTGCGACTTTACAGTTGCACACCTCTAGAATTACCGACAAAGGTTCTGCCCAGAAGACCGGCAATAATCCAGCCAGAGCTTCTGCCAACAACGACATTCGTAAGCGACGAGGCGTAAACGAATTCTTCCGCCTTGTCTGCAGTCGGGTGGCTACGCCTTTCCTCTTTAATAGACCTTCTATATCGTCCCAACGGACGACCGTTACTACTTGTGGTTTCATGAACACTTAAAAGACTCTTTTTCCCGAATCTTTTGTGTTATTATAACTTTTATGCTTAGGAAGCTCGTGATTCAAAAGTACTAGGAAAAGAACATCTTATACTCTGCCAAGAAAAATTCTTGTGATTTTCAAAAAAAAAAGTAAATGTCATTCGTTACATTATACTACACCAGGGCAAAAGTTAATTCCTTCGGATGGAATTTCAAAGGCTATCATGGAGTTGTAGGGAACCCTAAAAAATGTCTAATTTAAAAGATGTATTTTATATGGCATTTGTTATTTTTCTCTGCTCAAGGCAATAATATATTCCATGAATTTCAATTCGTCAAAATTGAGCACAGTCTAACGTAACTCAAAGTTAGATATTGATGAGAATTTTCGAACCGCCTCGACAGAATCCTTTGTCAAATAAAGCTCGTTTTATTATTTTCTTATTCATTACTTCGATTTTATTATTTGTAAATATATAGCATCAATATAAATATATTTTGCATTCTTTTTCATATTCCTAGGGTTGCATTTGCTCTTTCACTTTTGAAGCATTGAATGATGAGGGGCCTGCATTACGTTGTGTGCCAAACCGTTTCCTTGCCGAGTCAAGGAAATGGAACGGGATGACGGGTTGCGGATAGAATCTCAGTGGGAAAAAGGAAAGGCAGAAGTCAAACAGAAAGATCGAGGAAAGATACGCCAGAAAGACAGGGATTGGAGCAGGATAGCAGAAACATTCGCTGCGGCAAACTGAAAACTTTAACTTCCAGTCATTTTTCACGTGATACTTCTCGTCCGTAAAGTCCGACTATGACTTTTACTTTTTCAAGAGTATCTGACCCTTTTTACCAACATCTGTACCTGTATTTAAAAATAGATTTCCCAAAGAGGTCTTCACATTTTTCGAAGACTGGAAAATCTTTTGGAAATAATGACAGCTAAGCTACAGTAATTTGGATACAAAAAGTTCCACTTTGATAAATTTCATCTCAAATTGAATTATCCCTGATGGACACACATTTCCGATAGAAAAAGCCCCTTATTATTTTAGTCAGACAATTATTAAGATTTTCGAAATTTCATACTTCTAATAGAACTTGATAATGACTATAATTGCGAGAGAGGAAAAGAAAAAAGTGGCTGCAAATCGTCGACTCTGTTTTAATTTGTTTTAAATTATAGTTACTTCCGTCTCATTTACATCCCTCCCGCTACTAAATTGAATTTCTCCATTTCGCCGAAGAAAATGAAGCTTGGGTGTCTATTAGGGTCCGAATGCAACATTTCCAGTTGCAGACTTAGTAATTTTTATTTTCAAAATACTCATTCTCCACGTTAGATTTCACAGACAGAATGATCCATTTTCCTGATCAAGTTGAAACTTTTCTGCCGGGTACTGTGCTTTCAATTACAGAGCGATGCAAATTACATGTACTGCATTGCTCGACGCAATAGTGGCAGATATATGGGGTGTGCATTACGATTTACTGTTTCAAATTCCCTCAGTTTATTGCTACTTTACAGCAAATGAGATCCGAAGGTAAATCCGCACTGTTTTTTCTACCGCCGGAAATTTATGAACCGACGTGCCATTAAACTTATTAGAAACATTTTTAATATAATTCGTACATAATGAATTAACTCGATGGAGTTTTATGTGGGGAATTAAAATCTCCATTTTTCCATATTGCACCGAAAATAAGCTGGAATTACTAATTGAAACATTGAATTTTATGGAACCTTGTGGAAAGTCAATTTTATTAATGCATACTTTATTCTGCTTTCATTGTTTCACAAGTGCTTTCATTTCGCGTATTTTAAAAGAAAATTGATAATTAATCTTTTACGTGCCATAAAAGCATCATTTTCTCTGTATATATAAATACTTTTATAAGGGAATGTTGAAGAAGACCTTAGCGAGAATTTTAATCAGCAAAATGTTCATTGAATATAATAACGTACTTTATGGAGAATATTTTTACACATGCTTACGTATGAAACCATTTATTGAGAAAAATAAAAAATATTATTGGGACCAAAGTAAAAAACTATTCGTGCATAGCGACAACTTCAGTAGAGCCTCGGGGTGACAAAGCGCTAAATTCACCACTCTCTATAGACTTGCTTCAGTCTTGTTCTATTTTTTCTAAAGAGCCCTCAAAACCTCATTTTGTCCTGTTTTTGATAGAACTTTTAAAAGAATATTTGATACGGATTATTAAAACACTAGTCTAGTCATGAAAAAAAGATTGTGTAGCCGGAAATAATTCTAGCTTGCATAAAAAAATATACACTTAAAAAAATGTCAAAATTCTGGTTAAATACAAACTTACTATTTTTACTGATTAAAGTAACCAGAAATCTGGTTATTTTAATTAAGAGTTTCTAATTGAAACAAGTATAGACTGCCGGTTCAATCAAGCAGAAAAAAGAGTATAAGGTCATATTTAACCATTATTCTGCTTATCTTAATTAGACATTTGTTTGTATAGAGGTTTTAAAATTCGGAATTTTAACAAATATTCTATATATATTTCGACACCATTAAAGAGACGGTTTAAAAAAAAATAAAAAATCATATATATAAATCTATATAACGAGTAAGGCTTTGTGCAAATCACAGTTCTCGAACTGCAAGGAGGTATTGTGGCGTATTGGCCCAATTGTGTAGAATATACTTCTTTCCTCCTTCGATACGCTCGACATTCTCTCCGTTTTCAACGCAAGGCGCCTCGAGGTACTTGGTCTTCGAAATGAAAGCCGGAATCTCTACCGGGAATAATAGATCTCGTTATCTCGCTGCACTTTCTTACAAACTAATTTTCAACTTTTAAAAAGTAGCCTTCCGTTTAGTCTTTTTTAACATCTCTTCGCGTCATGTCTGCGAAAAGAAATACTTGACTTTGCAGGAAATGCTTTTTCATTCTTTTAATTATGAGCGCAAAAAAGTGGATAGAGACACAAAGGGATTCGCGAGCTTATTATCCGTTCACAACGCCATGGTGGCTAGCTAATAGCTGTAATTCGCAATTCTGACTAGTTAAGTAGAGAGGAAAAGGTCGCTAACTACTTTCAGGTCGAAATTCATTTTTATCTGAGTGCACTTTATTTGCCTCATCACTTAACATTTTTCTGTGTCAAAGAGAGGAATAAAAGATACTTCTGCTTTGGTTGAAAGAAAGATAAGTATCTTTTTCATTTGAAGCTTTTATAATACCAACTTGTCCTAGATAAAGGTGGGGTCATTTTTAGTCAGATCTGTCGTATTGAATTTCTGGGATTGAAGGAAATCGATGATTATTTTTTATTTACTTTCCAAAATCAAAAATTTAACTTAAATAAATAACTTTCTCTATACATGTGTTGCTTGTATTCTTAAAGATTTTTCTTTAAATTTATTTTTCTGCAATATATGCTCGGTCTATAACTATAAAGCAAAATAAGTTCGGCTTGAAGACAGTAGATTTTTTATGACCAAACTAGACTCTAGCTGTGTGAACCTGAGTCAGCTTCGAGGATAGTAACGCGAAAATATGTGACAGAAAATGGTTCATTTATAACTGTGAAGTATTATATTGAAGATGGCTTTTTAAAAAAGTAGTAAAGATTTCTGTATTTTTTTTACCTTTCCAAAGCACGACTGAAAGTAGACAAGTTTGTTTATAGTTTTCCACTTCAATATGGTCTTACTATTATGGTATTATTCTTTGCGGAACTGATTTTCAAGAAAAATCTAGTAAATAATGGTTTTTTGTTCATATTTTCAATTCCTTGAAATTGCAAAGCTTTTATTCTTATGAAATAAATGATGGGGCAATTTTAAGGATTTTAAGCGATTTTAAAGACTTACAGAAATCTCTATATCCACAATGTTTCATTCCCTCAAGTAAAATCTAGAAAACCACTATTCTTATTTGTCAAATAATCCTTTGTCTACAAAACAAAGTAAACTTTTTCTTTTCTTTGTTTATTTGAACTTCACACCCCAAGATCTACATTCTCTGAAGACTCGTTTACGCAGTATAAAGTTTGTATTCCAGGAGAATCCTCGCTAAACATTCGAGCAACTATCCCAAATTCCTGTGACGGCGCGGGGTTTGCATTGGCGCGATAATTCGAGAATGAGTGGCTCATGAATTTTTAATTCACGCTTAATAAAGCCTGAAGGGCGAAGGCCATAAAGGTTGAGCACTGAGCGTAGTGAGTCAATTGTTATCACTCCCATTCTCGACGAAATTTGCTCTCTGATTGTGCGACAACAAACCTTCTATTTTAACAGCGATGATATATGCTGTAGTTCAAAATGAAATGACAGATGACAGACTGATATTCGATACCGGCTCATTAGTTCGCCAATTCATGCAATTTCGATTTAATTAAAGGTTTGCAGATCGTCATGAAGTGACAAAATTATCATGTACGACTGATTGCATGAAACGCCAACATGTTCACGAGGGCTAAAATTATTCCACTGAAACGACGTCCAAGTTTGTAGTTTTTCAAATTATAAGAGAATCGAAGCTTCTCGACGCGACGTTCTGTATCTACTTGAACAAAGTTTCGAGTAGTGATCTGGTCGAGTCGAGACTCATCCACCAAGAAGTGTTATCGATTTTTTTGCTTTATTTTTTTGGTTGAGTAAAGTTTTAATGATATTTCAGGGAATGTGGAAAATTATCG
Organism: Synergus gifuensis; assembly: GCA_904066015.1. NCBI lineage: Eukaryota > Metazoa > Arthropoda > Insecta > Hymenoptera > Cynipidae > Synergus > Synergus gifuensis. The sequence continues at coordinate 967,756 of CAJFCO010000077.1, forward strand.
ACATATTCCGCGTGACTAGAAACAGGGAATGTAATTCAATTTGAGGACAAATGCTGATCGTCGATTTTAAGTGGGTAATGGTGTTACAGTGAGCCATAAGAGCATCAAAGCTAAAAATCTCCAATTTGCAGACCCAGTGAAAAAATAAAGTAAAATTCTTCTATAGCAGCACATACTTTAATTGCATTATTTTCACTGACTGCGTTTTGCTATCTGCTTTCATCTGGAAAATTTCACTCTGGTCTGGCCAGTCAGGTCTGGTTTAACGGATTTCAAGATCGCAGTCTCTCTTTCTCTCTCTCTTGCAGCTATAAATCTCTCTTTTTTCATAATATAAATAAAATATCTGCACTGAAGTGCTGTTTGGAAATGTAGACATATAAAAAGGAATAATAATAAGTATACAGTATAATAATAAGTATAATACAGTATAAGTAATAAGTATATGAGTGATGAAGGATACAAAAATTGTGAACAGATTTGAAAAGATAAGGGAGGTCAAGAAATTCAATACAATTTCAAAACAATATGCTTGTAAAGTTCCTATATTTAAATTAACTATAATTTCTTCCCCTGTTTTCTCCTATTTCGTGAACAAAAACATTGTTCTAAGGACTTTTATACTGTGAAGCCTGCAAATGTGTGATTATGATGTACATGTATTCTCTATAATCCATTTATTGGCGGTAAATATTATTGTAACCGATTTTTCCCTGATGTAGACAGACTCATGTAGAGTAAATCCAATGAAATTTGCCTGCTCGTTGATGCCACTGAGCATCCCCAAGGGCTGCTTGGAGAGGACAAAGTGATGAGAGATGAGCTAGGGGTTGGCACTCGACATTTCAGTAGTTGTGTTGTGCGATATACACGTATTTCACGTTCTCGCATAAATAGATGCACTCTTTTCCAAGAAAAATATGTAACACTTGAATCGGCAAATCACTACTTCGATTAGTGTCAAATACAATTTATTTTGAAGAGAAACTTAAAGTTAAAAGTATTTCTTCATTAATTGTTTCCTATTTCTCATGGAATGCAACTTCCTCCTTTTTAAATTAAGCAAAAATAATAGGTTTCACCTTGCAAAAAAATGAATGCTTTTTGAATTTTACGTTAGGCCATTTCTCAGCAGCCTGAAAAATTTATTTTCCTTTCCATTCGAAGACGATGAACGACATCCATGTTGAGAGGGAGGTTCTGGTCTGTCTAAGCTAACGGATAAATTACCCGGAATAAATTTTCCCCGGCTAATCAGTCTATCTAGAAAATTTCCAACGCCTTGAAATTCTAAGAAATATCACTTCCGAAATACAGTCTATTAAGCAGCTTTATAGTTTGCTTGTTTTCGTTCAAAATATTTAGTATTTTTCATATTCAGTATTTAAAGTCGTATTATCCTGCGCGCACGCGACCGTAATCACAAGGGAAAACATTTATTCAGAGTTTATGCACGATCAGATAAGAACGGGTCGAAAAATTCGAATTACGAGTGAAGCGCAAGCGAGCAAATTTTGCAAATGAGCTTTTCATTTACGCAAACACCAGATAATGAAAAGTCGGGCATTGATAAATAGCTGGGTTCATTTCCTCTCACCCATAGCTACTATGGAGGCACGCGCAAGTGCGTTTGTATTATAGGTTTTATTGGATTTGAGATACGAGCTTGGCCGCATGCTGAGTTCTTTTTGTTCCCTTTCTTTACTTCCTAGTATCGGACTCAAAGAAAGCAAACGAGAGTCAAATGGGAATTCAATAATAATATTGTACGTTTCACGTTTGGGTTAAACTTGAAAATATAAAGGTACCCATAAATTTGGCATCGCGTTACAGCACTGGGGTCTGGTCTTCATAATTCTCTCGGATATTGAACGAGGCGCTTGACGATTAAATCATTTCTCTCGCTGAGAGTGATAGCCATTTTCTCCTCTTAATGAAACTTGGATCCTGGCACGAAGACTGATGATTCCAAATCTCAAGCGAAGTTTCAACTCCATTTTTTAATTTTTAACTCACTTTTGAATCTTTTTGTCATATAGAAAATTCGAATAATTATAAAAAGGGCTTCTTATAGATCACTCCGTTATCGTCTATAATTCCTAAAACTTGAATCAAACTCATAAAAATGCTAAAAGAACGCGCGCTTCTATATTTTGAGCGTAGGTACAGAATAATTTTATTATATACGCATATAAGAGTGGTAAGTCACTTAAGCTCGATTAAATATCTTTTTGTGGATGTAGATCGCAATTTGAAATACAAATTGAGTTGACGATGGCTTGGTCACCATCAAAAGGAGAGGCTAATACTCTGACGAGGACACATCTCTTCCACTTTAAATGAAAAACGTAAAAGACCAGAACTCGGCCACAAAGATGCGTTGGAGGTAGACAGGAGCTTCGTAAAATCCTGACAAAGTATCGAACGAGCAATTAATTTACTGTCGTGCCGGGCTTTACACAGACTGCTACTTCGGTATCAACAACGGGACAAATAACACCGTTGCCGCACGCGGTTACTTTACCACTAATTTGCTATAAATTTTCCAAAATATCAATTTAATATTAATTATCTCACTCCGCTGTTGTGTCCCCTTCCCTTTAAAACCTATATTTAAAAATATGGACCTCGCGATTAATTAACTATTTTCCAATACTCCATCTTTTTCGAAGACAAATTTTCTTCTTTATTAAAATTCTAATGTCATGTAATGGCAAAAATTCCACCTGTTATTTGATGCTATCTCGTTGGATGAAAGAGAAAACTTTTAAAATAAAGTGTATAGCGACCATGATTTTTCGAAAAAGTCTCTTTCCGTTGAACTGTGTTTACTAAGGTCAAGTACCCTGAAATATATGGTCCATTCCTAACATTTGTGAGTGGTTGAAGGTTGCAGAAGATGGCGCTGGCGACAGTGTGGTAATTATTTAAATATTCGCCCAGTGCTCTCGGCATACTCTCATCGAGCCGGAATATTTCAGGGCTCCGAGCTGCCGAGCATATTACGTCAGTAACTTACATCCAGATTCTAGGATATGCCAAACTGGAGCCGCGACGGACGAGGAAAAGCAGGAAAAGTAGGAACGAGTGGAAACGAGCGTGGGTCGGTTCGGTGGTGAGTGGATTCTGGAAGGGGAGTCTGGGGATGGTTGTTGTACTCGGTATTGATGTCAAGGTCCTCATCTCGGTCGATCCTTAGGGAATCAATAGGATAAAATCGTTGCCGACAGCCAGCCTTCGCGTCTTCAACTTTTTTTCACGCTCCCTTTTTTCTCTTTTTTACTTTTTTTCTCTTCTTTTTTTTTGTTCTTCTTCTTGATCGAGTTTCCTTCTATTTATACACACGTAATCGAAGTCCGAGTGTCAACGATCTTTGTACGATGTATAAAAGTACATGTATTTCACACATATCGCATTTCATTGGAAAACAAACTCGGAAAGAGACATTAATACTTTTAGGTCTCGTGCTTTTATAAGAAAATAATTTTTCCCTTACGTAAACGTTGAAAACTTCAGTTTCATGATATTTTCCAGAAAATCCATGTGATACGTATATTCACATTAACTCACACTTGAATATTTAATGCCTTCCTTTATTTTGTCTTGCTCCCTGAGGTCTATATGTAGGCGGTTTTTTTTTTCTTTTTTTTTTGGCGAATGTGTGTGGGAAATCTTTCAAAAACACTCAGAGCGTGTAGGATTTCCACCCACTAAAAACCACCCACATTTGTTAGTCTTTGTACTGATTCACCTTGAACCGCGTTAGCATTACTATAAGTAGGCGATATTACCGGCGACTCATTTCTTAAGTAGTAAAAGTATGATCGTGTCAGACGTGTCAGATTCTTGCAAATTTCGCTAATGAAGTCTTGGATTTCGTAAAAGACTTATTTAAAGCATTTATTCGAAGCATTTATGTAACTATTAAAACAATGACAGAAATATAAGCTTAATATTTAACAATATTTAACCATCATTAAACATATTAATTATTCAGTGTGCGATTATGTATATTTTGAAACTAGGTATAACTAATATCTGATGTATTACTTCCGCATATGCGCAGTTTTGTTCATCAGCCTGCAATTCCAAACTCAAATTATCGAGGCCTAACGATATCCTTTGTATCAACCGGTAATTACCGGATTCGATTTAGATAAGTACCGGATCCAGTTTCAGCAAACAACGTGTTCCAAGTTTAGTCTACTCGTAATCTATATATAAATAGGCTTATAAATATATATGTTCTGCGATGAAATTATTCATGTAGGGGGCTTTTCATAAAGTAAACCAGAAGTCATTCTAATTAAAAGTGTTGATTAAATTTGATAATTATTGTTTATGTAGTGTCTTAGAAAAATTTATAATTACTTTACTAAGAGACATGGTTTCTTATATTGTAATTATGAAATTTTTTATGACCGAATAAAGTTAATTGTAATCGTTTGTGTGCTTGGCAATTTTCGTGATATTCTTAGTCCTGGGAAAATATAAGCATGAGTTTGTGAGTAGAGAAATAAGACGATGGAAGCAACGTTTCCCTTATTATTTAGTTGGTACATCGCCAGCCAAACCCAATTAACTGTGTGGTAAAAATGAAGGTATATCGATCAAGTGGCTGCTAGGATTTAAAAAAAATTCAATTAGCACTCACAATTGCCACGTCCTTTGCCCTTAACTATTGGATGTTGCAACACCAATTTTCTCCCTCAGATTAACTATTTTTCCTCACCAATAATTCTTTTCCTTCATTTTACAGTTAACGCAACTTCCATCGCTCTATTTTCCAGTCGTCTTTTATGTCTGTTCGGTTCGACACTATGCGTCTCGAGCTTAACATTCATCTCGAAAAAAAGTGTCTACAAAGAAAGAGGAAAAAAAATTAAAAAAGGAGAGAGAAAGCCTGTCAGTGGGCATAATTTGAGAGAAAAAGTTGCGTGCGAAGGGAGTGAAATCATATGAGCCCTTCAGAAATGCACTCCAAGACACATTTATAGTGAAATATAAAGGGCGGAGAGGGCTAAAGCAGGCTAAAGTAAAGTAGAGAAATATTTAGGGTGCGACGGTAGATATGTAAAAATGAGAGGAAGCTTTTTCGCTGTGACTGCAGATTATTTTTAGGATCTGGATGTAATGGCTTGATAATTCTAGTTTATTGCGAATTTATCATATGGACTGAATATATTCAGGTCTTTCGTCTTTGGAAAATAAATATCGAGGATTTAATCTTTTTCTGGATGGAAAGTATTCACAAAAATAATAATACATTCAGAACTTCACGGAGAAACCTAGCTATAACACAAATGCGTGTCATATTCAGAATTTTTGATAATTAAAATACTAAATTTCATAAAAAATGCATGATACTTTATTAAATATAAATTGCAATGCAGTTTAGGAAAAATTGATTGTAGGTTTTTCTGTGTATATTTTTGCTGGGATGAAAATATTCACATGATTCGACTGACTTCACATGGATTTATGAGTAAATGTTCTTTCGTGGAAAAAGCGCTTTATGGAGACAGGAAATCATTTTCCAGTGTGCAAGCTTTTGATAAGTTATTCCATAAGTTGTATTTATATGATCCTAAACCTAGACGCGCTCAGTACGGAAGTGGAAGATCTGCATAGAGTGTTGTTTTCCCAGAGGAGAGTAACATATATTTTCAGATAAGCCCTTGCAACTATACAACAACTCATGTAGATACATATATGAAGAAAATATCGGTAGGATCTAAAGTTCTGGACTTTTGTTGAGATATCTTGATTTGTCAAAATTATTTTCGGTTTATTTGGTGACATTACTTTTTTGAGCGAAATTGACAGTATGAGTATTAATAAATGCTGAAACAATTTAGACGTCAGATTTTACATTAGGTCTAAGGCTTTTTCGAAGCAAAGAATAATATTCAATGTGAGTTTCCTAAGTGGATCATGGTATATTCACAGATATCTGTGAATAGCGCTAATTAATCTCATATCTCGAACGATGTTTCTATCCTAACATCCGAGTGTAACGTAATAGTTGCAGAGATATTAATCGAATCAAGTTAAGAAACAAAACCACACTAAACTTATCCCGATCCTTATAAATTAAAACGTGCGTAATCCCTCTTAATCCCCAAAAGTTTCGATTTCCAAATTCGTTATTACATATAAATCCTAAACCAACTAAGCTTATATTAATATCTTTTCATTTTGTGGGATTATTAAATTAGGTTTATAATTACATAGTTAATTTCTCTTCAGCTGCCGAATTTGAAAGAGAGATTAAAAGTACGGAATTTTTTTTATAATGAAAGGTTTTCGGTTTCGATAGAGCAACTCGGGAGTGAAATTGTTAATTACAGAATTTTTTTTTAAATTGAAAATTGGATTTTTAATCAACACCAAATGTTTGAAAAAACGTGTTCCACGAGCGAAAAATAAACAACTTCCCATCAATTCCGCAACTCAATAGCTTGAAAGTCGAGAAAATAAGCGAAGAAAAAATCTCCCTCCATTTTCTCTGAACCTAATAAGATTTTCCAATGAAACTTTTCAGACCAATGATTAATAATTCCTGTTTTTTTTTTTAAATTGAAAATTCGATTTTTGAACATGTTCGTTGTCTCTTCGGAAAAATACTTAATGTCACTTATGATCTTTCTTTTTATATTTAATACTAAATAAAGTTTTAGAAGTTAATTGATGTACTTAAAGTTCAAATATTAAAGATAGTGTCAGTTCTTTTCGTTTGATCATATTTCCCCTTAAATGGAAAATTAATCACTTTAGCCATAGATGATAGCCTTCAGATAGTCTGTGCGTAATTAATTTCATAATTAATGAGAAAAATGGAAAGTTTTATTATACATATGGTACATTATTTGAAAAAGGGATTAATAGACTGTAAATTAAATTCGAAGATTGGCTTGAGTAGTTATAGGCGAAAGTATGTATGAAAGTGTATTAAGAAATTATTACAAAGTATCTAATACTCTTATGAGTGTCATTTGTAATTCAAAAAACATTTTATACTCAATTATTAAAATCTTATGTAGTCTTTTATCAAATTTTCATATTTTCTTTATAAAGAAATATATATAGACTTGAACACTTTGCATCTATAAAATAACTCAGGCAACTAGAAAAGCAAGTATTGAACACAAATTGAACTCCCGACACGACGATAAATTTAAGAAAAGTGATTTAATAGTTTTGTTCATGGACATAAAAAATATTCTTTGACCCGTGAGTTGCGTGTGAAAGTAATAAAAGGAGAGAAACTTTGGCTTCTTGTCCGGGCCGATGTCGAGACTCCAAATCACGAGTGGTGAGCTCGTTGCATATAAATCGTTCTGAATCTGTATGGGAAGGGATGCTGGTCCTAATGGAACGTCGGAGATCGTGTTTGCCCAAGTATTTTACGATCCTGGCCAGTGGTAACAATCTCTTCTTGAATGGCACAGAATAAATGAAGAACTAAAAGGTAAAATGAGTCTAGGAAAAACATGAGATTTTACAGAAGGACGAAAAAACGTTCTCAAATTCTTCAAAAATTTGTATAATCCTATTGTTAAAAATTTTTTAATCTGGTCTAGATTAAAAATTCGTATGATCAATCTCTCTACAATATCTTCTTTATAACTTCTTGTTCATAACTTCGCTAATATAAAAAAAAAATCGTGTAATCTTGTTAAACTGTGCAATTTAACGTTTATAGCCAACTGAGTTTTTCCAAGGCTGTATATGATAACATTTATTGGTTGTATAAGAAGAAGACGCGAGATTAAAGGTGCTCCATAAATGTACTTGGAGCTTAGTATGTGGACACAAGATGGTAGGATGTGTTTTAGTTTATTAAGCTTGAGCGTTAACTTGAGCGGCAATAGGACCATTTCAGCGTCGCAAAATTCGTTTCGCTTTAATAGCATTAGACATGGGAAGAGTATTAGACCTCCTGTCACTATTAAACATCCCTTTTCTTCTCTAAATCTCACGTCTTCCTGTGGATCTTAACGCCTTGGGTGTAATACTTGATTGTTACTGCAGTGTGTTTCAAAATACCTCAAAGGGGAACTTAATTGGCCAAAGTTAAGATTTACTCATCATATCATTCTAATTAATTATTGCAGCGTGCTCTACGGGAGCACATTATTTCGCTTCTTGGAAGTCACTTGTTTTGCTAAAATTGTTTGAAATTCTCGATTCTATTTTATTCAAAAATATTGTTCCAAGTAAAAATAAACATAGACATTACATACAAGTTTTTTTCATACAGAATTACTTTCAATGCTTCTAGTTTGCAGAAAGGTGCAATCATTACAAAAATTCGTCCATTTGAATATTCAGAACTTCAACTGCATGGAAATTGTAAATAAAATAACAAAAATTCGATTGAAAAATTATTAAATCACACTTTATCACAATGCAAATTTGTGTTTACACAAGAAGCTTTGTGTATAAATATCAGAATGCTAAAACTCGTGAATTTCTAGTAGTTTTTTTTAGCATAAATTTTTCTGTTAATCATTTATTTCGTAATAAATCTGTTTGCTCGTTTGCAATAGCGACTGCGGAACGAGTGACAGGTGTGTTTACACACACACACACACATATATATCTACATACGTATATATAGGACCATTTATTATATATAATTCCTATCTAGCTTTGAGGTATATACATATATAACCTATTTTCGTAGAAAGTTTGCTTGCTGCACTGCAGCAATCCAGCATAGGATTCTGTTTGGTACAAATGGTTTTACAAACTTTCGTCCGCTGGTTCGCCTCGTTTGGTTTTGGTAGGTTGGTTTACCTAGGAGGTACTGCAGTAATGGTTATGCGTGCAATGTGCATTCCTGTACACATGCACGTTGCATATGATTGCATATATGACCATGCTCCTTTTTTTCGATCCTCAGCTTTTTGGCACTGCTCCAAAATTGCCAACAGAGAGACATGAGAGTATCGCCCTGATACCAGAGTTTGAAAATGGATCTTTTTGGAAGGGAAATAAAAAGAGGTGGAGTCACACATTACCCGTTTTTCTCTGGTCAGATATGTTTCAAAGATAGAGATGGAAAGGAATCACTGGGACTTGACATTTTTTACTGCAAATTTTGACTCATTCTATTTTTTTCCTTTGTCCACTAAAATATGGAATTCAAACAAAAATATTGTATACCTCAATGAACTATTTTTTTAGTCACTGACAAAGAATAATTATCATGATAATAATTATGTAAATTCGACAAATTCACAGAATGGGGAAAAGGGTATAATATTTCAAAGGGTAAAATCGTGACCTAAAAAAATATTTATGGAACACATTTGGCATTCTATCAAAATGTGCTTGCAGCTTTTATAAATTACAACGTTTTTACGCCTCCCTCATAAAGTGCTAAATGTATTGCGTAATATTAGTTTTATGTAAATTGATAAATGTAGACTAAAAAGTAAAAATCTGCATTTAAACTTGAATAAAATCAATATAGGAAATGAACTCCCAGTGGGCAAAAAGACATTGTCATCCTGAGGACGTCCTAGACATCTTTAGAACGCCCATGTCAGTCCAATTGATGTCCTAAAGACGTTTCACATCCAAAAGACGTCTTCAAGACATTAGTCGTCGTTTGGATATCAATTGGACTGACATGGACGTCCTCTGGATGTCAATGTCTTTTTGTCCACTGGGCAGCTGATGTTCTTTAAACTGAGTTTGATGTGACCAGCAAATTTTGAGATTGAAGCTTAATAACTGGGTTTTGAGATAGGAAAACCCGTTTCAGACTACAAAGTACTGGATTGACATGTCGTGACAGTGAAAGCTTTCCGATTGGCTTATTTCCGGTTCGTTAGTGACCTACTTTTTAGAAAAATTTAATTGAAAAGTTTTTGCAACCCGTTCAGAACAAAATGATATATATATATACATTTTGGTGCATCTTTTAAGCTTTATTGGTTGCTACTTTATTGGTTGCTTCTCATACATGTGTCGATTGGTATTACAATTTTCTTATCGAAACACTTTATCGATAAAAAAAAAAACTTCGATAAGTTTTTTTGTAATATTTAGTTAAAAAAAGATGTCTATGACAAGATCCTTATAGGATATGTATATTCAAATGCTTTCGATAATATTTTCGAGTGTATTGTCATCTTTGAAATGTTTTGTTCTTTAGAATGTTTAGAAACACGTTCAATTTAATTTTCCGAAAATGTGCTCGTAAATTGAATTTCAGGAGCATTAAATTCGAAGGAGAGCTTTAAAATAGAAGTGTTTCCATTAAATTTTGAAACCATCGCTGGGTCGTCGGCCATAAAATTGGAAGCAGGATGATGTCTCTATTTTATTATAAAATCTATGATAGTTGTCAGTAAAATAAAACGAAGTAAATTTTTCAAAACAATGTTCAATTTTCCGACAATGCGTGAATGAAGACAAAGACAAGGACCATAAAAGTTCATGTTCCTAGTTTTTTCAATGGTTAAATGCGTTTTCAGTTCTTTTTCTCTCTTATTTTTTTGTCTACTGTTTTAAAAACGAATAAAAAATCTGTAATTAAACAAATAGCACCTCATTTCCGAAATATTTTGATATATATGAGTACCTACATGAATATTTACAAGAAGAGTAACTCATAATTTCAAGATCCTTGACATTTTAGTAGACATTTTTTAGTAGTCGTATCCATAAAGCAGAAATTACTTCGGGAAGTGTGCACTTTTGTGAAGTTGTAAATTAAAATCTAGAGCAATTTTGAAATTTATAAATAATAAAATGTATTCAAGGAAATTGCTTCTCAAGTTTAATACCTACTTTAAGTATACAAATATTAAACCATCCTGCATAAAATTTAAAGAATATCTGAATATTATAATAATAATATTATAAGAAGAATATTATATAGGTACATATCATAAAATTAAAAATCTTAAATTTAAAACAATAAAATATACCTATGCATCCAATCCATTATATCTTCCACTCGTCTCAAAACATATTCTTCTTTAAGTATGGAAATTCCGCGTAATAGTTGCAATAAAGATATCCATATGAGAATTATTATTGGAAAAGTTGTAGCAAGGAATTTCTTTTTGATAAAAAATTCCCGAGAATTTCCATTTCAGGATTTCCATCCGAATCAACTCCCCCCTCTGTTAATTTCGCCCCCTATATCTCTCTTCCTTTCTCTTTCACCCTCTATTAGATTGAAACTCACTCTTTTTCTCTCTCGTGTCGCAACCAACTACTTACTCCCTTTTACTTCAACCTTCTCATGTATTTCTAACTTTATAGAAGATTTCTCAAGTACATCAAAGTCAAGCGTAAAATATAAAAGATGAAATACGAGTTGCCCAGAAGAGACTTCCGCAGTCGAGTGTCAGGCTTTCCGCCCAATGACGAAGGTTATTTATTATGCACGATTAGGGAAGGAAGTGTAATGCGGTGCACATAATACAAAAATAAATAGAAAATCTGTAAAGTTATAGTAAAATGATATAGTAAAATATTATCCCACATGTATGTGAGATAATATCCTCAGGATGAAGTTCCAGATTCTTCGCAAATAATTTTGAGCTTTATGTGTTGAATACTTATTTGGATAGTTAGAAATGTATGAGGGTTTGATGACTTTTGTGACTTGAGAAGCGAATCTTGAACAATGTGATGAACTTTTAGTAAATTGGTGGCGAGACTCACCTGATAGTCCATGTAATTTCCGTAACCCATGTGATTACAGGTGCAAGCGCAGGCTTGAATGTGCCTCTGCATGTCGAGCTCAACATCCTCGCCACAAACTCCCCTCGTCGTAGCCATCATCGTATCACCCATGCAGTACCCACCCGTGCAGTACATCCTCGGATCACTTTGGTCCAGGTAACCACCTCCTGTGTCATCATATCCCACTCTACTAGTGCACCTGGAATCCGCAATGTACCCCACACGAGATTGAGGTCGCTCGTCGTATCCCAGTCTGGACTGAGGTCGGTGAAAGGCAGCAGGGACGTCCTGTAAACAAAAGGACATCTCCGAATAACTTGACAAGTTTCTATTAGACCCTCGATCGATCATTCTATCGTCCACAATCTACTAAACATCATAAATCATCTCCAAACTACCAAATGAACCAAAGATGATGTAATATCTATTAGGGGAATTCCTAGGTGTCTACCAATCAAGGAAATCCTGGAAATCAGGAAAAAGTCTGCGAATTTCACTAAATTTCAACATTTTAATAGATTTTACAAGGGTATTTTAAATATAAGGGTAAATATTTTAAAAGGTATTTCAAAGGATGTTAACAGCTTTCTTTGAATTTTTATAGATTTCAAGAGATTTCAATTTCAAAATATTGCATGGGACTTTAAGGTCAGACAATAATGTTATAGACTGCTATGAATATATTTCAATTTTTTATTAATTATATAATCTTCTATTCAAAGTAATTCTAATTAACTTTCGATGAGATTATCAAGTGTGAAGTGTCGTGTCGATCGATTTTGGCTGACCTAAATCGTTCAAATTCTAATCTGCTTATATTCCAGACGACAGACCTCGTACCCTAGAAACATTCGAATTAAGGTTTCTTTATCACTTCTCTTTTCCCTACTATAGTCGCTTTAAGTAGTCTTGTTCAGTATGTAGCAAACATTTTCAGCGAATTTATTGATTAATATTCGTATACCAACATCATTATGGTCCTGTTAATTAAGCTTCGAACATTTTGATCCCTTCATAATATTCGAAAGAGAAAATTTTGTTTATTAAAATCATGATACTCGAATTATTGCAAATATTATATTATTAAAATGAAGAATTATTTACCTCTATATTATTTCAAACGTGAAAAATATAAATATTTTTGTTCAAAAGAGCTGGCTGTTGAAAATGTTATTGTTATATTAATGAAAAGCTTTGAAAACAGAGAACTTTTGTAGCGGAAATTTGCAAATTAGCTGTATCTCATTTACCAGAGGGTAGTCAGATTTTCAATACAATAATTTTATTAAATAACAACCAGCTTTAGATTCTGTTTCTCTCGAAACTGCTTACAAATAAATTTAAACATTCAGTTAACACAACAAAATAAAACTGTTTTTCCAGGTACATATCACGTTCTGAAATCCACGAATCGCTTTGAATTCAGCTGCACCCGTAGTGGAGGCGCCGAAACCTCCTTAAACGTTAATAAGGGTGACTGGAAGATTCCCGTAAAGGATATCGTCTTCCGATGTTAAGATTCACTCGATGGTAAGCGAAACACGTTTATTTTTATAGCTTCTTCCTTACTCTCTTGCATCAAAAAGAGACTTCAAAACTATTTACGTTTTATTTCAAATCATGAATCTCATTACATGTGGTTATAGATTTTTTCCCTCCCACCGAAATATTGGCACAAATATAAGGATTAATAATAATAATAATAATTATTATTATTATTATTATATTGACTAATGGTAATGGAATAATAATATTGGTAATGGAATTACCAATATTAGTAAAATTGCTAATATTAATAATATTACTAATTACTTTCTTTAATTAGCAAACTGCCAAATTTCGCCAACCTTACGTTCACAATAATAAATATGTAAAATTATTGCGAACATAAAGTTGGCGAAACTAAATTGCTCTTTTGATAAAACATCGCATGCCCTTATTTTGTGCAACAATCAGTGAAATTATTAAGTAAGTAATAACAATCAAGTTGAGAGTCACTACAAAATGGTTTCATTAATTTAACATCCGGGTTGTAATTAATTTTTCCAAGTGTCCTTGAGATTTCAAATGGTAGAAGTTCAGTAAATTCGAAAAACATTTTTTACAAACAAAATTGGTCTTGACACACTTTACTCCAGTGATGTCTCATTATAATAAGCCTTACGATGATAACACCGGTTTCTCAAAAAGTCAGAAATTTTGAGAGAGGCAAGTTATTCAGCTTACTTTCAATTTTATACTACTTCAGCGAAAATTTTCTACGATGTGGTTAGTATTCAGATCAGGGTTAAGAGGAACCCCTGTTAGAAAAATGTGGGTTTTATGGAGTTCGATCCGTTTCCCAAGGCTCGCGTAAAAACCTATATATATGAAACCCTTATCACTATTTATACTCAGATAAATAAAATTTAAAAAAATTTTTTAAATGTAAAAATTAATCACAATTATAATGATATCGTTTGAGAGCTTTATTAATAGTACCTCCTGAAATGCCTTAAAGTTCCTGAAAATTTTGAAATCGCTTGAATTCTTTAGAATCCCCATAAAATCTGTGACATCGCTTGAAATCTTTTGAAAGCTTTCAAGATTTATCTTTATTCAACTGCAAACTTGAACTAAGAAATAAAGATTGATGAACATTGAACAATTTAGCACTTCAACTCTTCTGCCAAGATTTTTATTAAGATAAGTCAGAAAGCTCAATTGAAGAAGATATGATTACATAATGAGATGAAAGGACTTATAATAGTTTCTAATTAAGTTGAAGTTGAAAGCTCTTGAAAGGACCTAATTAATCTGAAACGAAATGCGCTCTCAGCAACATAAAATCGGTTACGTCCATCGTTAAGATTACTATCACGTACCTGGGAATAGGAATCTTCCTGATAAGGTGCTCTGCGATGACAGTCGTCATAACACCTTCCATCATAGCCACTGGGTGGACGGGGATAGGGATCCTGGGCAGCAGCTGCAGCCGCGGCTGCACAGCAATCCGGGATCTGCGTGGTATAAGCTTCATACGGGCATTTTTCTGGGACACTCCCAGTCCGGGCCGCCTGCTGATGTACCCGCTCCTGGGGCCCGGTTCCATAATTCGTCCCGTGATGCATAATCGTCCTCCGCGCCCAAAGACCCCCTCAATCTCCACAATCACTGCATTATCCGCGCGCAGGGATTTCGAAACCGCCACACTGGCCCGGACAATAATTCGCACGCTAACTTTGTCTCTACGACGAATTCACGAGAGTCCTCGAATTCGTCCATCCTTTTTGGAATGATCTCCAGTCTTGTCCTATAGAGGGCCTCTCCTTTCTCGAGGTCAAAGATTTATTCGTTTAGGTCGTTTCCGGATCTTTACTCATTTCAGTTATTTTTACCATTTCCTACGTCTGAGTCTAATTTTCGAACCTTTGGCAATTTTTACTCCCAGGCCAATCCTTTGTCGATGATTTTCCATCTGCTCCTTTTCTTCCCAAAAACATACATTCGAATTGTTAGGTATAAAAGAGGAATTTCAAGCTTGTTTTATTATCTTTTGCTGTCACTGTGACCCTCTTGCAAGGAAAAATAGATTATTTCTATTGATACAAGATCCATATTCGGGATCATAAGATTGTTTACGCCTGTACACTATTATTTTCTCGAAAAAGTAAAAATTGTAGAAAAAACCCGGGTAATACGAATTTGCACATACGTTATTTGCTCATATGATAAGTGACTTAACCAATCTCGTATGGAAAACTAATTTCTGTTTGACTGTGAGGTGCACAGTTGAATGCCGAATACATCCAATAATTCATTCATCACTACCCATTTATGCATCCATACATAACAATCCCATCTCCGCAGAGTCGTATTTCCGTATTTCTAATGGTGTTGAACTAATTCACGACCTCTAGAAACCCTATATTTTGATATACTACTGAATTATCCTAACATTTGCCTATCTTGTTTTATCAGAAATCATGATCTAGGTAACTTCTAGACAATAGTTTCTATACTCTATATAATACAAAATTGGTGGGTATAACAGCAAAAGTCCTCTTATTTGATGGAGGAATGCAAACGTGTGATGTTGTATAGAACTTTATGGTCGACAAGAGAATTTCACGAGATTTGCATAGTAGGTGGCCCACCTACATATGTAAACCTGAACGTATGTTATCCACATATTAATGTTCTAGTAGTACTATAGTCGCCTGGCGAGCTGCATTAGTTACGATTAAGTGGACATATCTTATTTGCGGTTATGTTCCTAGGTCCTTGTTTGTGCATGTAGAAAGTACATTCCCATTTATATTCAACATTTGCCTCTAGATTCGAGAGCATTAACAATAATTTCTAAGTAATTGCAAGTCGTATATTTATATTTATTTTGCAATATTGTGTACCATAAATATTTGTGTTATATCGTTTTATTAACTATATCAAAAATTCTATTATTATAGAAAGAGATTTTAATAAAATTGATAAGTACCTGTGTTACAATTTTCTAACACAGTGGGTTGAAAATCAATATAACCATTAGCCATATAACTGACAAACGATTCGGGATTTCAAGGGTGACAGAAAAATATTCTCCTATAGGGTGAGAAATATAAGGACAAATAGACACACGATCGTTTTTCCACCGAATCTACGTTGTGGAACAAATTCGAAGGCACATAAGAGGGCTTCGAATAATTCATGTGAAATGCACCCTTCATGGCTTCACGACGAGACCCTTCACGTCATTACAGGTCTAACTTGAGATTTCGATTAGGGTAGCGTCAGAAAATTTTCATTTTTCATTCCTTTAGATTCTGCAAACTCTTTATTTTTATTATTTTTATTTTATTGAGGACTAAGCATTTTATTATTTTACATTTGTGTGACAGCTTCAGAGAGCATGAGACTATATTGTCCGTATAAAATAAGAAAGAATTACGAATATATGTATAAGCGAATGGAATTTTAATTTAAAGTTCAAAAGTCTGCAAATCATAATGAACTTTGTGAGAACAAACTTATACCCAGACTTTTGTCTTTCTTGAGAAGTTCAGATTCGATGCGAGTTTTCCTTTATCATATATGATATCCTCTCCCTTCTCTCTTTCCCTTCATTTTCTCTCTCTGGATTCAATCTTTATCTGCTTTGGAAATGTCTCACTCGTCTCTTTTCTTTCAGCTTAGTTCTCGAAGAGTTCTTGTTCACTTCCGATCTCGCGTACGTGTCCTTATTCAGCTCACTTCTCTTTCCCTCCTCTGCTAAGGAGGAATCTCCTTTCTACTTAGTACTCCAAGACCAAAGCTTTTCCGGGCTTTCAATGATTCGTCAGTGATTTTCTCAGCTGTTTCTGCTGTTTTATTCATTGTACAATCTCGCCGAAAAGCTGAAACTCTCTTGTCGAATTTCTAGCTCTCATTATCTATTCCTTATATTATCAAACAGTGAACTTTTCTTCAATACTGGAAAACTGTAAAACTTTATTTTTATGATTGTGTAATTCTTTCTTAATTAAATATTGTTTTTCAATTTTTCATTCATATCATCCCTAAGTAAAGTGTTTTCCAATTTTTTCTCTTTTATTCTCCTTCTTTTTTCTCTTTTATTTATTTATTCTATTATAGATAGTTATTAAAATTTTACAAGACGTCTAGGAATTTCAAAGGATTCAATGGATTTCAAACGGTTTTTAGTAATTTGGAGGAATTTCATAGAAAGATATCGGTACAGGCGCATTTCAGTAGTATAGGTCAATCAATCGTTATGCAATTGATGACAAACCAAACGAGAGAAAGAGGATTGTAGTTTCACTAGTGCAGGTTAACGAATGCTCATCTAATTGAGAGAATGTGTTAATTTTTATTAGTACGGCTCAATTTTTAGTCCGAAAATATTGGCATGCAACTAGAACAATAGAGAGAATATTTTATAGTCGAATTTTCAGTAGTACAACTCAACATATAATCAGACAATATTGGTACGAAATCTACGTATACAAGGATATATGTATAGAGATTGTAGAAAAAGTCGTAGTCGGATTTTCAGTAATACAGGTCAATATATAGTCAGTCATACGGGTTTATAGCTAAAGTACTCAATGTTTTATTCAGCCCTAAATCTTGAAGCTGAATCGTCTTTACCACGATGCAATCGTTTTATTAATATCTATTGTAAAGAGATTTTTACTTTCTTTTTTTCATCTTGCTCTTATAATTCCTTGAATTGAGTTTAGTTATATTAATCAGTTTGCAGAAGCTCGTCACTGATACTTAGCTCTGGAAGAATTCTAGAATCCAATTCTGCCAGACAATCCTCCATTGAAAGATGTTCTTTAGTAGACATAAATTCTACCTCTAGTAACGTGTTGAACTTGCCCCGAAGATATCGATTGATTTTGTAGTCACTCTGTCTATCAAGTCGAAGTGTCTCCTTAGTCCCTCTTTACCTACTCTTCCCCGTTTACCTTATCTTCTTTTTTCTGCTTTCTTTTTCCAAGACAATTTACACTCTTTCGAACCATCTCGACTATTCACCCTCCATATAAGGTTTCCAAGTTTAACCTCTTGTCCAAACCTGGTTAGTGAGTCGTGCAGCAACTCCGAAGAACTCTTGCCAGTTATCTTGTTCTACATAGATTGTATTATTCCACATTAAGAAAAAGCTGAGACGCGTTCGATTCTCGTAAAATAAAAGGAACTAAATCATAATATTGAATTGGCAAATGTTTTCAGAAATATGATAAAGACTTCTTTATTTCTGTCTTCCAGTGTTTGATCAATCATAAAGGCTCTACTGTTTCAATTCCGAATGGATTGTAATATTGTTGCGAACTTTGAATTATGCTTTCTCGATTATAAAATTAGATCTTGTTATAATAATAAGCCATTACCTAAAAAGACTCTTTTAAGTCATTTAAAAATCATTCGTTCTAAAAACAAAAATAGGTTCCAGACAACGTTTTCAGGTTACTTTAATTAAAACTGACTCCAAGCCGTCAGTTTTAAGGTATAAAATAATTTAGATCAAGGTATTTTGAACATTTTGGACAGATCTTGGACTGTACGAAAATAAAATATATCATCTTGCATTTTTAACTAAGATATGGTCTAACATTCTTTTTAAATCTGGTCTTTATTTCTGATTTCATTTGTGAAATATGAGCCAATATATTTTTATAGTCACTCCTATGCTTCATGACTTTCTAAATTTTCCCGAACTTTCCTAGTTTTCTGACCATTTTATTTTCGCGAACCAGATTTCAGGAAAATCTTTCTCCACTCGCAACTCCGTGCTTGAAAACTTGAAAAACTATACGTTCCAAGGTTGTTAGAGTTCCCCAACTTCTTACTCAAAATCGTTAGTAAGACTTTCGAAAGTTTCCATTTGATCGGTTATATGAACTCCGTTAATTCGCAAGATATCCATTTTTATATGATTCTTAATACCTCCTTGAGATAATTGAATAAATTCAAGTGATTCATTTGTATAAGAGCTAAAGTGTAATTTGGAAAGATTTTATTCACTTATAGAGTAGTATTAGTAGAACCTCTATTTAGCAGAAGCTAACCTCGATCGGATTTGTCGAGCTCGTATATTAGATCCTCTTTGTACAGTCTTCGATAAATTTGCTAGTCTTGAAAGTTATTACCAAGAATGCAAAGTTCTAGCCGGTATCGAGGAAGTACCAAAGCCGCCGATGCGATTATAACCCAGCGCTAGATTAGAAGCGTACTAACACGCTCAAGTATATTCTATCGTGCTGCCTAAATAGAGAATAGAGATGAAGGAGAGAGATCTTTCCTCTTTGAGTTGGCAGATAAAGACCAAACATTCATGGTACATTATGAGGATTGAGTGCTAATGAGAAATTCAGCAAGTTTACTTGGACCAAAGGCGAAAAATTTAAATACCGAACTATATCTTAAAAAGACGAGAATATCGATAGAAAATCTTTTGAAGGAGAGTTGCTTCCCTAAAAAGCATATCTTATTCTTTATTCCTCTCTATACATATATTGTGCTACTATTTACCTAAAGTATTTGCTTCTAATTTTTTACGTGCTGCTGGTGAGAGGAAACGGAAATATCAGAATAAATAAAAATATGTCAAGTGGCGCATTCTATACATTTGAATGATCATACAATTATTCAGAGCAGAGACCCGAGAATGAAAATCTCAAAGTAAAGTCGCAATCAGAGAATTGTCTCGCGATGAAAAAGCGAGACAATTACAATACAAAAGCACAATGTATAAAAAGCGACGCGCATTCCATCTTTAAGTGAATGCAATCGTCGAGAAAAATCTGAAAAATCAACTTGACTTGGTAAGCGAAATAACTAAACAGGAATGAAGGACAGAGAGAACTAAATAGAAATAGCTATGGGAGGAATTAATCTTAATGTCTCGAGAAAATGCCGTACAAACTTTTTCACTTTCGCTTTAAACGCATTGGCAAGTGAGATAGGGACTGCGAATACTTTTAAGATGATATTTCTCAAAGCTGAAAATGTGGAATTCGTACCTCGTTAGAGATTGCGAACTCTGAACTCGCGTTATTCTTCACAGAGTCGCATTGCCGTAAGAAATACGAATGCAAAGACAGAAAAAGCCCAGAAGGACGAATCGTCAAGTGGGAAAAATTCGTGAAACCCCTGATCTGCGATCTTACATATATAAATATCCAAGGCTGAATGTCTCTGTTCCATAAAATCCTTATAAGTTCATCCTTGTTCTAAATTTAACTTTGCTTTTATTCAGGGCTGCTAGAATTATTTCCTAAAATAACAATGTTGAAATTTCGTGTTTCGGCCAACGAGACAGTAAAATGCATATTAAATATAGTTAATGGTTATTTTACATTATAAATTTAATTTATGCCACAACAGACGATTAATTTTGGTTGAATTACATTTTTGCTTATGAAAATCAAATTTTAATGTTGCTTTATGTTCAGATGTACTCAAAATATTCCGTACGATTTTAATTATTCCATTTAATTAACTTAAAATCAAACCAGGGATGATGTAATTGATTACATCCCTTGCAGGCAATTAAATTTGATTAATGTTTACTTATAGTTGTCGACAATGAATCAATATGTTGAAATGGATTTATCCGAAAACCATATTGGTAAATAGACTCTTGTGGTCATTTCGAAAATTTATGGACGACGTACTTTTAGAATTGTTGCGATTGGCACAGACATTTTTTATCCGAGATCTTAAACATGACATTAAGGAGATAAGAGTCACTGACAAGTGAAAGCTTAGTTTCAGTGAAGCTTGAAAACTCTGAGATTAATTGCAGATAATTACAAAGATCGCTGCATGGCTACGCTAACGAACTGAAGAGGTCTTTGCTCCCGCCAAGAATGCAGTAGTATTGTGGCTGACTGCGACGTTTCTGCTCAAAGTATCCGAAAACAATTTTTTGAAGTATGTACTTTAACCACAGTTACTTTGTTATTGTCCATTTGGAATTTAACAAACTGAAAAGCGTTCTTTTGAAAGAGCCTTTGAACATTAAGTTTCTCTTAATGCCTTCCATTAAAGATATATTCTATTCTTTATATGACTATCTAAAAATGTACCTACGGATCTGAAAATTTTCTTCATTATTTTCTTAGATCCGTAATGATATTCCCGAATAATTTAATCCAGAATTTCCAAGTGTCGCGTTAACTTCAACTTAATGAATGCTTAATAAGGTAAGGATATCAGGGGATATATTGCGTTCCGAGTCTCTAAACACGAGACAATCTTGCATTATGAAAGACGTTGTCATAGTTTGTAATATAACTTTCACAGCAAAGTATATCAATTTTCATACTAAGGTTCATACATGTGTTCTTATGAAGAAAGTTTTCGCTCAATATAGTGTGAAAGTATATTATCAAGCATTAGAATATATCTCATAATGAAAGTGCACTTGAATTCACGATCTCCTATGAGAATAACCATGATCATAGTTTCACCATAAGCTTTTAGCTTAACGTTTATTATATACGATAGTAAATTCAGTTATTAATTACTTTAATATTAGAGAGGTACTCAATATTTATCTTTTACGATCGCCACGCGGCTATCGGACCTATGATGAAAATTGACGTTTTTCAATTTAATAGTACGGAAATGGAGTATCGCACCAAATAAAGCTATCATCATCTTTTACAACTTTTTTATTAGGATTATCTGTAAATTATTCCTAAGAATTTCTGATTTAATAGGTTGTTTTTTCGGATAGATCAATTTTCTTTGGAACCCTTGTCACATATATCTGAGAGGAGTGATTGCAGTATCAATCTAGTTAATTGTTCACTCTTTTGACATCTCTTTTTCCAATAGTATCAATTTCTTATTGAGATCTTAAGATTGATGATTGAGCAAGAGAAAGACAGATATATATAAAATGAATTCTATAAATAACTTAACTTTCTATAATGAGAAATCCATTGTTTCCATACAATTGTGCTTTATGCAACCTGGTTTTAGAAAATAATGTAAATACTATGAAATCCAGTTAAATAAAAGTAATCTGAACTTCATGGTAGACTACCCTTATACTAACCTACATTTTCGAAACAATGATGATGCTCTATTCATTGAAACTATTCCAATTGTTAGAGAATTAATTTTCCCGTTCAGGTATGCACTAAAGGACACCAATTCCGAATAGTTTCCCAATTGGAAAGGCAATTAGTATCCAAAAACGCCTCCTTACAATGAAAGCAATCAATTCGTCCGAAATTTTGGCTATTGCAGAGTTTTCAATTTTTTTTTTTAATTGTAACACTGCAGTCTTTTTCTTATCGCTCAGATTGTAATTCACTC
The DNA here is from genome assembly GCA_904066015.1 of Synergus gifuensis. Classification (NCBI taxonomy): domain Eukaryota; kingdom Metazoa; phylum Arthropoda; class Insecta; order Hymenoptera; family Cynipidae; genus Synergus; species Synergus gifuensis. The sequence goes on from CAJFCO010000077.1 coordinate 990,283, forward strand.
GTTCAATTTCAATCGTCATCGAACTTTTATTCTGCATTGGTGTAATCCTCTTTTTTTTGTGCTTTTGTAGATCTTAAAAATCTCGTAAACTCAGTAATTTTGAATCACAATGTACGTATAATCAAAATTTCCATTCGGATGGGTCACAATGACAGAAATACAACAAAAAACTGAGATTACATTTGTAGGTAGTGTCTCTCGTTTGCAGAGGGACGCATCTCTTGTAGAATTTGTGGCACAGTTTTGGCTTGGAACTTTCTAAACTTAGTAAATTGTGAAATCTGTTGGAAAAGTGATTTTAAAAAATAAATGGTGATACTAAAATGGATATCACAGATGGCGTATAGAAGCGAATAAAGCGCTCTCGGCGACCGCCGCGGCAAGACTGGGGTTTGCTGCCCGGCCGGGTAGCTGCCACTGCCATGGCAACCACCACCCCCAAACTCACCCTAACCTCAGTTCGGCTTGCTCGTGCTCCTCGCTCCACCCCCTCCGCATCAAATACGCGCAAGCTCCGGATTCCGCGAGGAAAAGTCGCAGAAGCTCGTGGCCGCCCGGAAGTCCACCCGTCCGGCTAAATTTTCTTTTTCTCTCGTTCTCTTCTCGTCTATTCCCCTTTTTCCTCGCTCGGACTTCCACCGAACTTCTCCGAATCCGTGAAACCCTTTCACTTAATTATTTAGCTAAGTTTATTAGGAAAAATCGGATTATGATCGAAGTTTTATTAGAAGGCAATTTTGTTGAGGTAGCTTAGGGATTATTTACGAGAAACTAAGATTAGGAATTAGAATTGGCAGCACAAGGAATTAAAAATCGCTCTTTTGCATTAAAACTCCCGCTTGAAAAGCACGTGATATATTTTTCTATCCCCTAACGTTTCAAAATTAAAAATATGTATATCGAAAATTACATATTACAACTAGGGGGTAGATTATGTCATTTTTTCGATTTTCGCTTTTCTTACTGTGATTTTGATTTGGTGATTTTTTTACACTAATTGGAGGCAAAAATTTTATTTTAGATCGAGTCTGAATATAAATTTAGTCCTGCGTCTGCAGCCCGTCTATATTTAGTAAAAAAATGTTATTTTATTAAAATACTAAGGAGGATTTGTGAGGGGTTTAGAAAATATAGTTGGAAAAGGGGGTTGAGTAAAGGTGTTTTGGAAAAAGAGGCGTTTTGAAAAATTTACTTTAAAAAGGAGGGTGAAAAGACTCACTTTATTAAAGTAAGCAAAGTTGGAGGCTTTTGACACCCTTCAAATTGGTACTCTTCAGCCAATCTCAACAAAATTGGCAACACATTTCCATAGTCGTCTGTACTTATTTTCAATTCCTGTCTGCTTTTTTGAAATTTTTTTTTTTTACTGACTTCAAAGCCGTGTTGATGTAGAGTGTTATAAATATTTTATCACGTTACAAGGTATTTCACTGCACTGCGTACAAAACTCGAGTTTCACATTTATTTATTATTTATAAATAAGTGTAAAATAGGATGTTATTAAAACCGATCAAATAATAGAAGTAACTTTTTAAAATGTTAATTATTATTTACTATTTATAAAAAAAAGTAATTGTACACTAGTAACTATGAATTAGGATTATTAAATATTCGAGGATTTATTACGTAGATACATATTTCTCATGTATTTACTCGCTTAATGTATTAATACAAGAGGAATTATAGCATTCGAGCTAAGGAGCTTATTAAGATCAATTAGAAGCAGATCTTTGAATCTTATTTCGCCTTAGTGCACCTTCTTTGAATTTAACGTAGCGTAGTTTTGAGCATTCAGACGCTTGGATATTCAGCTAAAGACATGCTTTAAACATAGGAATTAAACTTTAATTATACGTTTACGGAGTTATTTATTATTTCAGCTCATTTTCAAAGTTTTATTTTTAGTTTAAAATTTTCGGGTATTTAATAACAATCAGATTTGTTACCCTTTTTATTTTCCATAATTTTTCAAAACTTGTCAAGTTCTTCAAAAAATGATAAAACTTAAATTTTATTCTCAGAATATGCAAAAATACATGATAATGGATGTGCGTTAATAAACTTTTTGCAGAGTTCTCTTAACTTTAATCTCACGTTGTGTATAATCAAACGTTCAATTAAATCTTAACAGCATGATAATACCCATAATTTAATATGAAACCATAAATTTATTTTATGTTACATAATCGGTATCGTTTTGATCTGCAATTTAATTTATTTGATATAAAATTTGTATCAATTAAAAAAAGACTGTTACTTTATTGCATTATTTTTTTGCATAAATTTATATCTTCAGATTTACTGTGTTTTAATAAAACCTGATTATACTGGAATTAACTATACCTAAAGCTTTAGTTAATTCCACTAGTAGAATGCACCGTAAACCCCCAAGATAATTTTCATCTGAAAGTGGATTAGGTATTAGGTTGACGTTCAAAATTATTTTTTAAGTATCTTAGAGTAATTAATTACAAAAATACCGGTTGAAAATACGTTTTATATAATATTCCATATAACTTTTGCGGTTCATAATATCTCATTGAAGTAATTTAGCAAGAATAAGAGTGTACAAATCTAAAAAATTATTTCTTTAAGCCTATTTGAGTATTTTTCTAAAAGAACGCTTTAAATTCTTGTTTTTTATCACCTCAGCTTTGTTGTACGTGAATATAGAGGTTTTACAAATCTCTCGAAGACTCCTCGAGTCCTCGTGTATTATTCCGCGAGCAATTCTCTCGAGACGAGAGAGAACGATATTAAAGAGAGTTGGGAAAGTGAAATGTGGTTAGGATCATTTCAAGTGACGATAGTTAATTATCGTATGCTCTTCATCCGAAATAATCACTTCCACAGTACTCTTTTACACGCGAGAGTGTGCATTATGCATTGCACCGAAAGATACATTAGTTTTACCTTTATAAAAAAAGTTTTTTTGCTGATTTTATTCAAATTTTCTGTTAATCTTGCAGGAATTTCTGTAAATCATATAGGAGAACGTAGAAAGCTTTATTACTTCCTGAAACATGCAAGGATGATTCGCATAAATTGCATAATCGCACATGAAACAAATAAATCGACCGTGAACCATACTTTCCTTCAGAACAACTATATACCCATCTTTCTAGAAACTGACAAATAGTAGCTCATAAAATATTCGGTGATACCAGAAATTTTCCTGTTCTTAATCGTGTTTTCCCTTGTTTTCTTGTTCAATATTAAACGATAAGACAAACTGTTATTATAATTTGATTTGTGAAGTTAATTTCAGAGAATATTTTCCAGATTAAGTAAAAGATTTTTTTTTACAGTGTCATTTTTTGTCATTTTTTTTACAGTCACATTTTTTTTACCTCAACTTCACATTTGTGAAGTTGAGGTCGGTAAGTCATTCAAGTTAATTAATATTTCTTCTTATATATATGCATATTTGCAAGAATGTAAAATTGATTTGTTGCGTTCATTTCCGCAGCGTGAATTTTTATGAAAAAAGGGTGTAATTGCTTGAGGAAAAAATTACTTCTTCTCAATAAAGATATATTTTATTTGTTTTGTAATGAAACAATTGATGGTTTGCTATTAAACGTCAATTCTTAGAGAAAATGATGAAAATTAAATGTTATAGGTTCTTGCCTGTGATGGTTTTATACCTAATCCCGGAAATTCGTGCTGTACAGTCGAATTAGGCGTTTCAAAAGCTCGGAAAGCGTTCCTGGTGGCCGCTTCCTATCGCAATAAATAAACCTGCGCTGATAAGCCGTCCATGTTTGTGAAAGCTTTACTATTTTTCCTCGCATACGCTTGTATGTGTGCACTGTGCAGCCACATGACTGATGAACGATGCGCGACTAATGCTAACTTCGAGATTTACGGCTAGATCCATATATATAGATATCTCGAATAGGCAAATTCCGTCGTATCTATATACAGGTGATTTTACACCGAGAACATAAACTGCGTGTTTATGTTCTTCAAGATGACAAGGAGTCGTTGTCTGCATAGAAATCATGTAAGACATGTCGCATGCAGTTTTGTTGAAACATTTTTATGTTCCATTTTTAAAGTACCATAAATGTACTTTACATTCAAATTTTGAAATGCTCGTTTGGAAAGACATTTAATATAGATTCTACATACTCTTATCTAGCTAACCGAATTTTACACGCACGTACTCCCAAATGTGTTCAAATGCCTCTTCAGAACTTTCCACTGAATATTCAAACTTGAGGATTGCAGACATTTTGATATATGCGTTTTACGAGTCAGTTCTCAAAGTGTCATTACTCTTATTTATAGAAGTAAAATGAATCTCGAAAATTGTGATCTCAAAACAAATAAATCTCAATAAAATGAAGACGAGAATAGTTTCACGCATTAGTAGTTTTATACGCATATTTCGATACGAAAATCCATATTTTCTATAATGAAATTGACTTTGTTCAAGAATATTCTCAAGCTATTGAATAGTTTTTTTAATGCGAGTACCCATTTCCGAAAGTAATGGAAAGCTACAAGAATCGATTTTGCGGAGCTCACGTACTTACATAGAATGCGTCGTATGCTGTGAGAAAATGGATTATTGATTGATTGACTGTAATTTGATCGGTTGTAACGCTATATTGAAGGTTCGATCGCTTATATTAATTTCTCGAGAAGTAAGGCCACTTACTCACTTTGAATACACGAATAATAAAATGCTCTAGTTTGAAATCTTCCATTCAAGTATGTTCTTTTAAAACTTCGCCGCGAAGTTGAACTTGTAATTTTGAAATATCTACTTTTTTAATCTAAGAGATTATAGTTTCATTTCAATAAATCAATCAAATTCAGTCAGATTGAAAAAAAAAATATGAGAAACTCTAAGCTTATGACACAAGTTTTAAAGATCCGGAAAATTTTCTCGAGATGGTCCCATCTTCTCTTGTTCCCTAATTCCTTTTCTCAAGTGGCGTTTTACATTATTTTTTTTTGTTTGTTTTCAAGTGCTCTCTCCAATTCACAGCTTGACATATCACTGCTAACTAACACGGATGTCAGCGACCTTGGTGATTTATTTCATTTATTTTTGAAAGGCCAAGACTGCCTGCCAATACTCGGACACTACAACGCAAGGTAGTATGTAAGCATACAGTACATTTCACTTAGACGCTGGACTTATACTTACCGTCCAAGGATGGATGATATGATTCTCCTGGGTCGAGGAAAGAGGGACTGAGCGTGATATATTTTCCTGCAGTGAGGTTTTTTGCGCCCACGGGATTCACTTTTCTTAGTTTCGCCTCCTACTTTTTGGACCATTCGATCGGCATTGGGATGCCAGCTCACATAAACAAACGGCTTTGTCAGCGAGATCTTTCTTCTATTGCTATTAACGCCGTTGTGTTTCAACTTTTGAGTTCATGAGTTCAATTTTTCTTCATATTAGTCCTCTATAGTGAAATTATATATATATTATATATTATATATTTCTTCAATCGGATAATTCACTCTCTATTATCGAGAAATTCTAGGAAATCTTAATCAGATTGTAAGAGGATCATTGATGCTGCACGAATGGTTTCGAATAATCTTCTAGTAATTTTCTATATAAAAAAGTATATAGATTTTGATGTTCCCGCTCTGCCTCAATTTTAAATAGTACATAAACCTAGCTCCTTAGGGTTTAAACCCTCTGAGGTTCTAAATCCATTGTTTCAAACAGTATATTCCGCAGAGAAATAGAAAATGCAGGGAAAATTGATAGACGAAAATAGAGTTAAATCGAGATGAGAAACTTACAACTGTAGGACAAAATGAGGTGAAAAAGGGGCGGGAAAAGGACGGAGAATGTTTTATGCAAGCGGCCGCGATGAAAATCCAATCAAGAAAAACTCAGCGTGCAAACCGGGACAATCTAAAAGTCTGACGGAATTGGGCGAGGGTCGGAGGAAGCGATGGAGTAAGACACGGATTGAAATGTATTCCTATAGGTAGCCCGAGGCACTACGTTTCAAACTGCACCACTCGGAAATTTCTCTGTCCCCAGGAAAAATTTCTCGCGAACTTGCCAATAAGGCGTACATGCCTGTTGGTGATGGTTGAGATGGAAGCAGGGAAAAGGACTGGAAAAAAGAATAAAAATCGAATGGATCAGGAAGACTTCAAGAGACACGTCGGCCTTATTTTCACAGTCCTTATCCGAACAACTTTACAAATACAAAACTTTACAAATGAATGCGCATAAGATATCGAGCGTTTCTGGAATTTTCGAATAACTACAATGGATAATGATGCCAAATACTATAGTGGCTTTTCTGAAAGCAGTGTATATTAAGGAAATGAGATCTGCTTTAAAGCTTTCTCACCCAGAAATATTAGAGCTTTAATAGAAAAAGTTGTAATGGAAAATTTTAATAAAGAATGTCATATGTGATGATCTCTTTGAGAATAAGTTTCCGGTAAAATAATGCTTTTACATTCCCCGGGAACTTGGTTAAATCACTCTGCCGTAAAAATAACAAAATCTAATCAAATCTCCCCTGCGGACAAATCAGCGCTCTCGTATTCGAAAAAAGTACCATGATTCGCAATCTGGCTGAATTCTCGAGATTTTCACGGTAACTTTTTTCACTAACGAATCAATTTCAAGTTGACTTGGTCGACATGGGTGCTATCAAGATACCTGGCGCTTTAGCCGTCCTCGTTCTGCAAAATGAATATTCTTGAGGGAAACTCCTGTGACGAGGTAATGGATCCGGACTAAGGCCAGAACGGCGGAGATGAAGGTTTTTGAAGGAAATTTCTTGGGAGCCACGCATACACTCATTTACACGAAGAAACTCGCCATGTACATGCATATGTAATTTAATTTAATATTTCGCAGCTGCTGAGAATATCAGAAGGAACTTGCCACGAGCACCTCCAACTCTTGCTTCTCTTTCTCTCATAGTTTGATTTTCTTACTCATCCGCATCCTCATCCTCTTCGTCTTTCTGGTTGTCATCCACTCCTTCCCTTCCTCTTAACCTGAAAACTATTTCGCCAACGTTTCGTAAATTAAGCACCTTACCAGACAGCATGTTTCATCTTAGCGACCCGACGAGTGAAGTTCGAATTTCGACGAAAGCAAGTTTCGTTCATGTGAGGTCCTGTTTTCTGTTAAGTACTAAAGGATAGAAAATATCGTTTCAGTCAACGACTCTTCTTGACAAAGAAAACGTGAATTTTCTGGCTCTTATTTCTATTTTTGCAGTCTGCTTCCCCGCCCCCTTTCTTTGCCTTTGCCGAATAATTTTCCATTTCCGTTTTGCTGGTCCTTCCGTCCATGATAACAATAATAATGTAAATAGAAGGTACGGTTCTTCCGGTACACGAGTCAGACCAAGTCGCGGTCGTCGAATCGGAAGAATTCAAGAGCTCTGCCAAAATCGACGATCTTGCTTACGGACCAGACGAATGCTTATTCCTAAAAGAATATTACTAGTTCTAGAGTGTGTGTTCATATTTTTCACACTCTAATACTCGCAACACGTGAAATCAAGTTAATTCAAGTATATAATAAGCTGTGGAAATTTGTAAAATCTTTGAAATCATTGAAATCCTCGTAATTCCTTGATTTCCGTAGGTTTTCCCTGACTAGCAGCTATACAATTCTTTTTTTCCCAGACAATGTGCAAAGAAAGTAATGGGATAAAAGTGCTGAATAAAGAAGTCGTTATAGACTGATATTATATTGTCGAAAATGAAATCCATCGTGCCCATGGCCAATAAAGACTTAATTGCTCGTAATAAAGTTCCAAGTCGAAGATGCGGGAAAGGCCAGTGTAGACTATATAGAATCCAGTATAATGAGCTATTATTCGTGGCCTTAATGTTCGATCGCAGTCGAGTTTCTTCCGAAGCTCGGGGTTAAACTCACTCTTTTCCTCCATCACTTCCGCGCGTACATTTCTCTTTTTCCCTTTTATGAAAAACGAAATGCGCTCTGTGAGAAATGCATTTCCATCCCGCAATAACTGTCTCATAAAAGGTGATAAAGCAATACAGCTCGAACATTTTCACGCTCAAAAAAACGCCTAGTTAAGTTAACTAGAATTTTGGGTTAAATATAGCCTAACTATTTTTTCTGGTTAAATTAACCAGAATTCTGGTTGATTTAACCAGCATTCTAATTGTTTTAACTAGCATTCTAGTTATTTTAACTAGCAATTCTTATTAAAATAATCAGAATTCTGGTTACTTTAACCAGAAAAAATAGTTAGGCTATATTTAACCCAAAATTCTAGTTAACTTAACTAGACATTTTTTTGAGTGCAAAATTCTTTATATCCCACATTTATAGACTCCAGCATAAAAAGAATGAAAGTTACTAGAACTGGAGTCCAATTGTGAAAAAATACAACTTCTGCAAAGAGTCAAACCTACGCTTTTATTTTTTATTCATTTGTGAAAAAAAAGTGCTTCCTACTTGCTTAAAGTACATCTTTTATATTTGTATTTACATACGTATAATTTGTTTAAGTAGCCTTGTTATTTTCGTTTATTTGGCATCGAAAATTGAAGAGTGCATCTGTATACAAATCTGGCCTAAGCGACCTCTTTGTATTTTCCGATTTTTCTCAAAAAGCTATATTTTATTCTGATACTTTTCTGCTCCATTTCCCGATGTACTTGTGTACATTTTATTTGAAGTGAGAAGGAAAAGTATTCCGCTGAGTGCACCTTAAAAACTTGATTCAAGTCCCAATAACGCAAGATCGATGAAAGAATGGCACTAAGAGGATACAATACTATACATGCGATATTGAATATTTATTTTTATTTCTACGATATAGCATTAGACGGCTCATAAAAAATCTTTCATTCACGTTCGGTTTATACATGTGCTAAAGGTAATCCTTGTTTTTTCCCAAAACCATAAAATAAGAGTTTACGTTTTATTCCAGTTTACAGTAATTTGTATAACTCATTCCAAAAGAATTTAACCGATTTTATTTTTTGTTAAGAGTTTCTAGAGATTTCAAGTCATATGACTTTTTCAGGATTTTTAAACGATTTTCAAATTCTTAAAATTAAGGGCATGTAATACTTTACCATAAGAGCAAATTAGTTATACCAATTATACATTCATAATAATAAATATTTTTAGCTAATAAGAGTCAATAAACCTTCGTCTACATAAGAGGAAGGTTTATTGACTCTTATTTACTAAAAATATTTATTATTATGAATGTATAATTGGTATAACTAATTTGCTCTTATGGTAAAGTATCACGTGCCCTTAAGTGCGTACACAGATCTTTAAAATATCTTGAAATCTTTTGAAATCCATTGAAATCGCTTAAAAACTCAAAAATTAATTGTTATTCTCAAAAATACTACAGAAGATTGATAAATTCTGTAGACTTAAGAAGATCCGCGTGTAAAAGAATGAGCAAAGAATCTTCAAGAAAGAAACGAGCCCTGAAGCATTGGACACGGGCCAGTTGTCGTGTTTTAAGATATTACTTTCTGGCTCTGCAGTGTAAACGCCAAATGAAGGTAGGACTGGTTTCAGAAAAATATGTAAGATACAACAAAAGCCCCAGGACGTGATCTGCACATAAAAATAAATACATCAAGGAATACAAATCTGTACCTCTCACAAGATTTACAAATATATTTCTGAAAAATGTTTTCCAATGTTGAGAAATTCTGATACAATATAGTCAACTCCAACTTTAAATTCTTTGATTGCAAATATCTCTAAATTCTAAGGTAAACCAACTTGAAAAAATTTCAAGTCAGAGTAAGCTTGTGCTTCGTTGAAAGAGTTTCAAACTGACCAAACTTTCTTAATTTTTCATGAGCAAGAATAAGACACTAAAGTTTGATGGCACCACTGATTGTGTCCTCTCTCCCTCTCTCTCCCAATAGAATCCCAAAGGTCTTTGCGTCAGTTTACTGTTTATTCAGTATTCACTTAAAACTCTCGCACTTCCCTTCTTCGTGGACCCTTTTTCCCCTGCGCTTCTTCAATTTCCCCACTAAAGTTCCACCAGGGTTCCACTAGCATACTTCATGGTGAATCTGGAGACGCTAGCTCTCTTCATTCTTTCCAGACTTCAAACCTCAACCCTCTTTTCTCGTGTCCTTTCGTAAAGTCGGAGGTTTTAAAAGGTAGACAAGGGGTAAAAATACGTACAAAGTCAACACATTAAAAAAGAAGTTGCCTAGAAGCAGTCAAAAATCATTAAATTGTTTCACGCAAAGACCAAATTATTATTTCGGTATATAATGCTCACATTTTTCAATATTTTATTTTTCTAAACCTTTAAGACCAAAGTTCCAGAATATGAATTTTTCACGGCACTTAAAGACTTAACTAGACGGAAGCGAAACGAAGGAAGGAAGCAGGGAAGCCCAGACTTTAATAATAACACGATTCCAATTACTGTTTCCAGGTTGGTAATAACATGATGTAATATTCATGCTCGTCGCATCGAGTGTAGAATTTGAGAGAGGGTTGTTTGTTGTTCAGAGTCAAAACCCTGTCTTTTTTTTTCTGCTTCCTCTACTTCCTCGGAGTCCTATGCCCTTTACTCTTGGACTCCACCGACCACGTTCAGTGGATTGTACAATGCACCCTGATGTCACCCTTACTTTCACCGACGACGTCCTCCCTCGCGGTCGAGTGGCCTTTAATGAAGCTGGGCGCCCAGACTCGACTAAACAACAAGTTCAACTATATATGTATACATTTTAAAATGAGAGTTGAAGTGGGTCTGACATTCTTGGCACCATGAAACAATTTTTTATTTTTTTTCTTATTTAAGGATCTCATTTTTTCCACAGTATCAGATTTCTGACACTGTTTTTTACTCCGAAAATATTTAAATTACGAAAATAAGAATTTGTTGAAATAAACGGGTACTTTTCTTGAAATATCTTGAAATCCATTGAAATCACTTTAAATTATTCCATTTCAATGAGCTATTGATAATAATGTGTGTTTATGGTTAAATTCTATATATCTTTTTACCACAATGCTAAAACTTTTATTCAAAAGGTTCATGCTCATGACAGTGTATTAAGTAATCAATGTTTTCCACTCGTGGTAAGCGTATGACGTCATCAGTTTGAAGAAGATAACCATTCAAGTTTCACAGACAATCCTGAACCTGATTAGCGACTGTCTGATGCAGAACTTACTCAATGTGCATTCCCAATCCGATTACAAATGCCTATCTACTCTAAATTTTGTGAAAATTATATAATACTGAAATTATCAAAGTGTTGAGTAAAACAATATCTATCTAGAAATTAAAAGAACTGTGAAGGTGGTATATAGCCTCAATGTGCCATTTCCTTCAAAAGAGAGTGAAACTAATTTTTGAGAGTCGATCCTTCAAGGCAGGAAAGCCGAAAGCCACGTAATCCGGCGGCATCAAGTGAGAAAAGAGAACGATAAAAATAAAATTTCCACGTTGAGACCGAAGATGAGAATTTAAGAACGCAAACCGCGATAACACACCTCACGTTCATTCTAGCTGAAGCGAAAACTTTTCCCCTTGTGTCCTATGTGGTTTTCTCTTTTTCGTATTTTTCTTCAACATTTTACACGAACACACATGTCCACAAATACATACGGATGTTTGGACCAATGTCCTCTCCACAAAATACTTGTTGCTTCAGAGTTCTTATTTTTCTTGGAAAACTGGGAATTAGCCGGGAATAAAAATTCCAACTGGGAATCACATTTAAAGTTTTCGAAAATATTGCAGCATCTTTCTTTTTTCCTCAAAATTCGTAAGTTTTAGGCACAATAAATTACCAAAATATACCAAATCAGTGAAATTCGCTGATGAATCAGTGAATATCACGCCCTCTATGAGAGCAATTCCGCTGATTCATCAGCAAATTTCACTGATTTGGTATGGTTTTCGCTGGTTTAGATTTAGAGAGTAGGTAAACCTTACGTTAAATTCGTTTTATTTATGATTCTAGTAAGGAGAAATTTGATAATTATAACCGGGAAATAGCCGGGAAATTCGGTGGTCAAAAAATAGTAGACACCCTGTATTTATATATTTCATCAGTCCAGAATAATGCATGAATTTCCTTTTATGCAAAAGCTTGTGAGTTAATTAATTTAATCCCTTCATTCTAAAAAATACATAGGAAATTTTAAAAAAAGTGATAAAAGAAAATTAATAAAACATAATTCGAAAAAAACTAGAGCACAATGGAGCTCTCTCCTGTGAGATTTGCTTGAAGAAAAGAGTTCGCAAGCGATAGGAGAAAATCTAATTAAACACGATGAATAGGATGCTTGAACGGGTCATGACAGGAGAAAAAGTAAAATCTCCTCACAGAAGTGTGTGTCAATCGATTTAATTATTTGAAGACATTTTTTATAATAAGGAGAGAAAGGATGGAATTTTGAATTGCAAGAATGTCAGAGAAAGATCTAGGGGAAGAAAGAGTCAGTGTTAGATTCACGAAATTTCATAATTAGCAATTAGTGAGATTCGCGGTTGCTTTTCAGTTGAGACAAAAGAGAATTATGTTCTCAGTACGTTTTTGTTAATCAAACTTATTGCACTCGTGAATGAAGTCTTGCTATAATGGATTACTTTATTCTATTAACAGAAAAAGGAAATTCACTGTGTAAATGTTAACAGTATTTAAATAATTGCAAAATTCTCGAAAGTCTGCATGCTTTCTAAATTGATAACTTATAAGTTATCAATTATTTATTTTTTAAAGTGATTAAGACCTTGAAAGGAAATTTTTTCGGCATTTTAAACTCGAGGATACCTTTCAGGTGAAAACAAAAGGAATGTATTTCAACTTAAAATATTCAATAGGCAATGCAGCCAACTCTGGCTGAAATTTGTGAGGAATGTTTGGCTTTAGTTCGTATCGCCCTAACTTCTATAGGTCCGAGGCAAATGTAGTGACATTAATTACCACATGTGCATTCCATACAAACATCTCACTTTCCTCGTCCTCTGCGAATTCCTGTTTTGTACCTTATGCTTTGTTTCAAAGGATATCAAAATGTTATGTACGTGGTGTTTCATGGGATTTTTCAGAATTTCTTGTGTTTTAAAAATATTAACTGGGATTTTCGATAAACGATTTTTAAAGCCTCAGGGACTAATTTAACCAAGTCTCAGGTAAAGTTAATTGCACACACCATCTCGATAATAGATTCTAGATATGCTCTGCATTTATTGTCCGTCCTAGTGCTTTTGTTTTATAATTACGAAAATTCATTTATAGGAAAGGTTCAGAAATTGTAGGAGTGTCTTGTGTATTGGATTCGCATTTGCGTAATACGTGTGGCTTAACCACTAAAAGTACAAGGTTGTTTTCCGATAACCGACTATGTCACGTCGAGTATATATATGTGTTACATTCTGGATTCTCAGGCATTTAACAGGTGAACCACAATGCAATAACTTGAATTTCCACATTGTTTCAAAATTATTAATCACTTTATTGCCAAACGAACTAATTTTATATTCCTGTATCAAAAACATTACCAGGAAATATTGAAAATTGCTATATCTCATGTAAAAAATATTTTTGTTGAATTACATCATTAATTTGCAATAAATAATGTTCAAAACAATAATTAATACAACACAAAATCTGATGTAAAATTCACTTGTCCATCAGAATTAACATATCGACAGCTGTCAGGAATCAATTGACGAGACTGCATAGTACTACATCTCGCCAATGAACGGATTTTCAGCATTCTGAGCGAATATGAAGAGATGCGGGTAATAAAAATATTGAAAACTCAATCAATTGAAAAGCGAGTTAGAATTTAAGAAAATTTATGAAAAATTCTGCAAATATACAAATATGCAAATACAGAATTTTTTGAAAAATAAAATATAACCGATTCATTCAAAATAGTATATTTGTCACAAGTGACAGAGATAAATTCAAGCGTCCAGTAAAAAACAGTTATTTACTGTTATCGAAAATCGAAAGGCTTCTATGTGAAAATAAATAAAATAAATTGAATACGATTTTTTTATTGTAGTTTACTGAATAGAAATAAATTTTAAAAATTTTCACTAAGGGAAGAAATTCGGCCAGCGTTTTTAAATCAATGAGAGAAGCTTTTTGTGTGCGGAGATTGAAAAAGAAACACAATCAGTAACCTGAATACCGGTTAGACGGATAGCCAATCGTTGGAGACCGATCGAGACGGAGCTCATTCTGCTTTGTGGCCTGCAAAAATTTTCACCATCATGTTTTTTTCGTTTCTCGAGAATTTTTCATTTTCCATAAATATAGACGGTATCAGCACTCGGTCGAGCGTAAATCGGTCTGACTATTATTTCCAAGGAATTAAAGTTTTGCAAAATGTTCTAAAATATAATATATTAAAAATAAGAAAGTTACTTTTGACTACTTAGTGATACTAAAAATTATTGTTTCTTCAGTTTAATTTTAAACTTTCCTGACCCGAGACAAAATAAAATGTCAAACAGAGTAAAAAATAGAATCTGGGAATCGGCTAATCATCAGGATCAGGTAATTAATGTCAAGATTATTTCTGTGTAATTTTCTGAAGGTCAGGTTGACATTTCTTTCACCTCTATAATAATATACATAATTGATACACCTACGTGATTTAAAAAATTGTTAGGGATTTCAAAATATTAAATGGGATTTCAAAGGATTTCAAAGAATTCATAAGAATTGAAAAACAAAATTCACAAATCGTCGAAATTTGGTAGTTTTTCCAATTGTCCTAGTTCTAAGACTGACAGCCGAAATTAGCAGATGACTCTTTTTAGCCCGAGGAAAAATCGGAGGCAGACGAAAATTCTTCGACGTCCTTTTCTCGATTGGAGAATGTCGCTTGTCTCTGATATGCCGAAGGGGATGTTTAGAAATTGGAAGCAAGGAATTGTTCCAAAATTAACAAAACTTCTTATATACGTAGAAAAGTTAACAGAGACGATATTTTTTCGTATAATTTCCACGCAATACTTTACTTTCTTTCGTACCCTATAAATGAGCCACTTCTGCATTTGTAAACTGTCTCTTTTTTTATTAAAAACTTAAGACTTTAATGCTTAAAATTAAGACTTAATTCTCCACTCTCTCTAATTATCCCATTTTAATTTCTCTCTGTGTCTTACAATTTAATGAAGCACTTGGCCCTCTTAAGTAGGTCTTATAAATTATCACGTTAGAAAACTCTTTAAATAAAATATATCTGCATCCTCGTTACCCTGAATTCATAAAAAGAAGGCTCCTTAGCTCAATTTCAGAATTATTATATTTTTGAAAAATAGACTAAGTGGATAATGAGATTGATTTTATAATAATCAGAGGAAATCACTCCTAGTTGGGTTGACATTACAGAACAAAATTTGCTTGACGTTGTCCCTCCTGGTGAAATTCAATTTCAACCGGGAAATTTATTTCCATTAATATCTACTGTTGAAATTCAGTAATTCGAGTTTGAAGGATTTCCGATACTGAATTTCTCAATAGCGTTAAATATTGACTCTTCTAAAATGAAATATGTATTTAATTAATTCAATTTTTAAGCCTGGTAGATATTATTAAGAATAATTTAATTAATCCTGGACCATTTTGAATTCGTTGGAGATATTGGACTCTTTCAACATTGCATTTGTCATACGATTGAAAACGGCTACTTGGCTCTGAGCAGTTTGCTTATCCAGCAGTTATTTTATCTCATTTGTCGCAACGTCATTCGAGGTCATTCGTCGCCGTCAATTTAACAATTAGTTGGCAATTGGCTTAAGGTTTATCGATTTCTTTATTCATCCGTAATTTATTTATAATATTTATGCATATTAAAATAATTAATATCATTAATTAATATCAATAATTATCATTAATTAAAAGGCATTTGGGTGTAACAAAAAACATATTTGCACAGCGTAAAAAGGCTTTTAACTATCGAGTAATCAACGTTTCGTTTGTCTCTTCCATTATTTAAATGAAAAAGTTTTTTCAATTACACTATTGACTACTGAATACACTGCTATACATATATGCTTAATAAACAACGTAACCTACTTTGACCTACTTTGAAAGAAAATTTTTTGAGTCATGAGTGCATTTAAAAATTGTGGAATGATTAGAAATTAGATCTATATAAAAGCAATGAAATTCATTATATTAAAGTACATATGTATTAGATTTTTATAGAAATATATTCACAAGTCGATTAAAGACGAAGGTGAAGGGATTGACCCATATTATACCTAATGAATAATTTATCGGGGATGCGTAAAGTGCCGGCAGTATGGTGCATTGGTGCATTACCAGGGATAGATGTTCAGAGATTGTGCCCCTGGATCAAATCTCCTTCCTCGTCCGCTAGACTGATCCCTTTTAAAACCTCTTGTCCCTTCCCATCCTTTGCATCGATGGACATGCAGGATACGCTGCATCTCTTTTCCATTTCCGTTTCGTCACGACCTGCAACACCAATTGAAATACACATATACAGATAGATTAAAGGGACATGTGGATATTAACTTTCAAAACTGGGCCATGAGGTCATGCGAGTATTACTTGCCCGGAACATGTATTTTATTTTATCTCAATGACTTTTTACATAATCCTCTTTCATCATCAATCGTACATTTCTAGAAATTTCCAAAACAGTTTTTGCACATTTATGACAAGTATTTTAAAGAGTTTTAAGAGATTTTATGGGGTTTTTAGCTATTTTTATTGTTTAAGGAATTTCGAGGGATTTCAGATGGCTTCAAAGCGATTTTGTGTAATTTGAAGGAACATAAAAAAGCGTACATGTATTTCAGATGTCTTCATATACATATCCTTATTCTACATACAAGACAAGACATCTTGACATGTAAATAATGATTGAAAATGTTAAAGATGTGAGCAACTCAAAGCAAGATGCTCGAAAGGATGCTTCATTTGCTTACGTCCAAGTGTAAAAGGAAATGCTATAACTTACACATCTCATGTGTGTGACTCTGACGAGGTGCAATTTCGCGTGTCGTACCTCGAGTCTCATTCGTGGTGCACTCTCTTCAAATAAATAAGGTCGCGTCTTCTTTTCCATCTGCAGAAAAGTACACCGTATACCAATGTATGCGCCATACTGAATTCTAAATATGCGCATCATGATACCTTTCTTTCCTCAACGGGATCAAGTAAAACGTGAACTTTTGCCTTTTGAGCCTGTCTATTTTTCTCTTTAAGACGTCGTAACATATGTCATATGATCATATGCACATATGATCTTTTACGGAAAACTGGGATACAGACGTAAATGAAATTTGATTCGTATCAGGATGAGATTTATTGGCAATGGATAAATATAGTTTAATTAGAAATCTTAAGGCATTACGAAGTTCTCGATTTCTCCTAATTATTTGCAAATAGCAGCTATAGCTTAATATTGGAAGTTTCTTTACTCTTCAAGTGTGCGTATTGGCTTCGATATTCAGATTGGCTTCAGAAACCTCTATTCGAGGAAAGTTTAAATTCAACAAGTATAATAAATTGAACAGTAACAGTACTTATATGCTCATCGAATCCATGATTCCTTGATTATATTGAAGATCCCAACATTGTTTCTAAAAAAAAAGAATGAAAGGGTTCGCTTTATTTCCTGTCTTCACCTTTTCATTACATTTTCATTAAACAGAGGAAATTTCATTGTGGAAAAGACGGCGACAAATTTTTCGTCACGTCTTCACATGGTGTAGGTGTGGGAGAGTGAGAAAAAGTGGGTAGTTGAAAAGGAGAGTTTGGGGGTGGAAGCAGGGCCGTTTCGATGCAGAACTGCAGCAGAATATCGATGAGCTGCACCATGCTTCGAAAGTTGAGCTATTTTTTTTACTTTTAGCCTTCCTTTATTAAACTTTACTTTGGAATATTCAATGATACTAGAACTAGTTTCTTCTTTGCTCGCATTAACATCATGCGTCTCTTCTACTAACGGGCTATTAATCATCTTGGTATTATAGAATATATTGCAATAAGTTATACAACAAATTCTCAATTCACTATTTGTTATAGACGGTAACGTCATAAAAGCGAAATTTCCTGACAGAAGTAAACCCCTGCATCATATCTAAATTTCGAGAACGGATGCTCAAAGGAACAAAGTTATGTTATTAAACTTGCCTAGGAATTTTGGTGTTCGAACTTAATAATTCTACGAACGCGACATTGCGAAATTGTAATTCAAGAAACATTTAAGTATAAGAAATAGAAGAAATACAAAATTATAAAAATAGGAAGAATAAGGTAAAAATTCTATGAAAGAGAGCACAGCGAAGTTGACAAGTTGATGTATTTTCTAGTCTGAGAGAATAATATGGTAATGGATCTCTGCATTGGTGAATAACGTACATATATGGTGAGTACATAAGAAAAATGTAAAAAGAAAAACTGTGGGTTTCCATTTAAGAAAGCATTATTGAAATTACAATCATGAAAATTCAATATTGAATTTATTCTCTTTGATGTTTCTAATAAAGCAATGAATCCACAATGCTATTGATTCCAATGAAGAGACTTTTTTTAAATCTAAATCTAGCCTTAAGGTATTAATAGTCAAAATGTATTAAAACAAAACCACTATTCATCAACAAAAAATCATCTAGGGACAAATAGATTGAAAGAATCCCAATGTTACTTTTTATAGCAGTTCCAGTATTTTATGAGAATCATAATAACTAGTGTAATGAGTTAATAAAATCCAAATAAAAATGTAGACGCTCGGCAGAAACCGCATATATTCCTCGAATTTTCTCATTCTAAAGCGAATTTTATCGTTTAATGCAATTTACCTCCACTAATTGACTGTCACTCAACAACAAATTTTATCAGATTTTATACACATAGTGGAATAATTGCCCTGGAATATTGTGCAAATTAAAAGTGTTTTATTATCTCATTGCTGGACCAATTAATTTATACGGTTTGACTATTTTGAAACATCAAAAAAGTAATTTGATTCTGCAAACAGATTCTATTAATTCTCCAATTGCATTTTCCTAGATGAAAAAAAGGTTTTTAAAATTTTTATATTAAAAAAAATAGAGTATTTCTCAATTGGTTTTAATCGTCAATGATTAAAAATAAAAAGAAGCATAAATCAGCATATATATCGAATAATGATGAATTTTTTATGTTGTGTTCGTTGTCAGAGTACGAAAATGACCTGCCCATCCATTTCTATTGCATTTCCGTGAAGAGAGGTTTCCAAAGTCGAACATCTAGATTAATTTGAAAACTATCAAAGAAAACTGCCTATATCTATTTTTTTTTTAATTGAATCAGTAGTTCAACTGATTTTTAAAACGAACTCTATTGGCCAGTGGATGTTATTTCCAGAGATATTTCTCTGCTTATTATCAAGTAAATAACGCAGAAAAAAAGCCTAAAGATGGGCTTAAATCTAGCGAAAAGTCTAAAAGCGGACTTAAATGAAGGTGTATTAAAAACAAGCTGTAACAGAAACATAGACTTTTTTCTGTGAAAAAAGTATTTTTTGTATGGATGGAGCAAAGCAAACTAACAGAGTTTACCGTGGATTAATGCAATTTTAATTAAAATGAACTGTATTAATTAGCATCGTGCAATGGTTATACCTGAGCATAAAGCCTGATATTTCAAACAGTAACGAGAATCGTGTATAAGCAGAAAACTAGTAATGAGAACAACTAAGTCACATGAATTGTTCGAACTGCAAGTATTATAACTCATCATTTTATTGAAAATATGTACAATTATTTTTCATTGATAGTATAGAAGATAATAATTTGTCATTTTTCAGAATTTTTCTTAGTTTTTTTTTTTTACTTTTTTTTTCAAACAGATTATTTACTTTTATGGTATATAATTTTCTATACACTTTTCAATTCCTGAAACTACAAAAATCTTTTCAAATCACTTCTCAAAGTCGGTTTAAACTTGAATACTTTTTAGCTTTGGATTCCAGAAGTCTATTTCTATAGGCTTTTAAAATATTATACAAACAACATTAAACTTAACAACTACTCAAAATTTAAATTTAAAGTGACAATACTGCAAAAACTCGGTCAGCTGTCACGTAAGTTTACTGGTACTTAGGATTTAGTTAGATTGAACATCATTATTATGTGTCCCCTTGACCTGGAGTTCTCGATGTATGAACGAGGTCTCCATCAGGAAAATTAGTTGCGCAATTCCAAACTGGGTTCAAACAAGGATGATGTTCCTAATTGCGACGTGAAAGTCTACCAAAGACGATTAAAACTTTACAGTGTCTTGCTAGAGTGTCTTTTTACTAAAAAATGCTAATCCAACTATGTTCTTTTATTCTATATATAGAATAAAAATAATTACCATAATTCTCGAGGTTTATGTAATTCGAATACTTTTAACTCTTTAATTTTTAACTCTTTATATATCATTAAATGCCTGAAATGTTATGCTCAAGAAAAGGATGTATAATGGAAAAAATTCATTCTAGGGGGTTGGTGGTTGAAACATCGAGTAAAAAGTGTGTGATAAACTTGTGTAGGACACGCATAAATGCGCGAAACACATACACAACCTCCCACACACTGCTGTCATGCGTAAAACAAAGTGGTAGCATTGTTGAGAAAATTGCCTCTGCAATCTGCAGAAGCCTCGACATTTTCTACAAGCATTCGCCCATTTCCTCCTCCAACGTTCCATCCGAACTCTTAACCTTCCTCAGTACTAGCTGTTCAAAGCGAGCGTTATCTGGTCGCTGTACAGAGGACAACCCCAATCAAGTTTAAAAGATCTTATTTGAAATTGATGCGGCGCGGCCGCCGAAGTCATCAGACGATCCCCCATTTGCCATCAATGGCGACCATCTTCCTCCCTTAGAGAATGTTCCAATTAAAATCTCATGTTATATAGGAAGAAAACTTTCCTTTTATGCAGCTTTTTTCATTTTTCTTTTTTTTCTTTTATTTTTTTTCTTTCATTTCTTTCATGCTGCTGATCTCGAGATATTGAAATCGATTGAAACCGAATGACCAGAAATGGTAATTGAACATGGGTCCATTTCTCCAATTATAATTATTATTTAGGAAGATACGACTTTTAAAATTTTCTAAAATTTCGTATACTTTCGAGTCTTACGAAATTCCACAAAATATTTAAAATCCAGTGAAATCAAAATACAAAAATTGAAAATACATAGATTTCTTCAAATCAAATATTGACTTGAAACCTTTAAAAAAAATGACAATTAATATTATATAAGTATATTTATATATATATATTTATATGAAGTCCCTTGAAAACCCTATAAATTCCTCTTGAAATTTTGTTAATCTCTTGAATTACCTGCAATTCTATAGAACTTGTTTAAATTGTACAGTTTTATGCAAAGCGTATTAAAAGTAGATATTTTTTCACTCTCTGTTGTTACACTTATATTTACTTATATATAACTTTATATATAACTTTACTTATATATAACATAAATAAATATATATAACATATATAAATCTTTAATCTTTACTTATATATAACTTTATATAAATCTTTACTTATATATATAACACAGAAATCATTGTATGTTAAGGCCATGTAAAACTTACCCGATCCCTACCTTACCGACATTTTTTTCTCTGCAACGCTACGTCTACATTTAATGAGATATCAAATTGAAAATTTCTACAATTAAAGAAAATATGCTATGGTATGTTTATCAGGTATTAAATTTTTGTAAAAGTAAAAAAAATTTGTTGAAATTTTTTTTTTTATAAATGTCAATATTTAGGGCCGGATGAACGTACCTTAATGGTTTAGCTTCAATTTTAGAAATTTTCACAATTTGATATCTCAATAAATGTAGACGTAGCGTAGCAAAGAAAAAAATGTCGGTTAGTTTTCTAAAAGAAAATTACTTTTTCTTATTAAAAAAGTAATTTTTAAAAAATTATAATATGTAATATTGTTATACATCTGTTGCATAACAGTAACTGAATTGTTATTATCACCCAGCCCCTATAAAAGGGCTTTACGGCTTTTCTGTAGCTCAACACTGTACGAAGGATTGCAGTCATGTTATTTTATAAACGTTATAAACACATAAAAAAGCAGTTACTGTATGCTAAAGATATTATTTTTCTATTTTAACAACTTTTAATTCTTGTTCCACAGTAGTTGTTACTAATTTCGATTCCTATTTCCCAATCTCTGTCTTACAAGGTTTGTTAAATTTGAATTCAGAACAGCTGCGCGGTTTACTTTTAAAGATGGCACTCAAAAAAAGTGTTCTGCTAGCACGAAGTAATATTACTTAGTATTATTACTTCGTGGTCACATCATTCATTGTGGTAAAATTACGATAATATTTTTTACAGTGTACTTACTACAGAAATATTTTTTATTTTTCATTTAGAGGGGGAACAATCCCCCTTGGTGCCCCCCCCCTGGCTACGGTCATGGATTATCGACGGCCCTGAGACTGCTCACTGACTTTCTGTTAGAGAAATTCTGCCGTTGGCTGAAATTTGAATCGCGAGCCAAATTTTGACCAATGGTAGTATTTTTCTAGCCGATTGCCAATGTATGCTGCCATTGGTCAAAATTTGGCGTGCGATTCAAATTTCAGCCAACGGCAGAATTTCTCCAACAGAAAGTCAGTGAGCAGTCTCAGGGCCGTCGATAATCCATGATCGTAGCTAGGGGAAGGCACCAAGGGGAGGATTTTTCCCCCCTAGAAATGAAAAATAAAAAATGATAAAAAATGATAAAAATTAAAAAAAATAAATTCTCATAAATTCTTGAAAATTGTAAGGTAATTTATT
>CAJFCO010000077.1:1028072-1052485 GCA_904066015.1 Synergus gifuensis
ATCCTGATATATACCCCGAGCCAATGAAATTTGATCCTGAAAGGTTTAATGAGAAAAACACAAGTTCCAGACATCCTTATGCCTATTTACCTTTTGGCGAAGGACCACGAATATGTATTGGTAATAAATAGTTATGAATATTTTTATCATTGATTCTTTTGCGATTAATATTTAATAATTAATTTATATTAAAATACAATTTCCTAAATTATAATTTTAAACATTTTAGGAATGAGATTCGGATTGGTACAAGTCAAAGTTGCTATAATAAACACATTGAGACACTGCAGAATTTCGTTAGGAACAGATACACAAGTACCACTTCCCATGGATCCAGGAAAACTGTCCTATGCAAGTAAAGATGGTATTTACCTTAGGATGGAATTGTTATGAAAAATGTATATGCATAACATATAGAATTAATACATTGCGTGAAATTCAGATTTTAGAAAGAATATTTACATCTCTGAACAATATTTGATGATCTGAAATATATATGTACATATACATATATTAATTGAGAAAAGAAGAGCAAAAAATTGATAAAAAATATTGTATGTTACTGATTCGGTTAATGTGAATAAATAAATAAATTTTAATAATACTAGTATACAAATAATCGCGATGAGTATGTATATGTAATTATTTACTAACTTAATTATTTATTAACTTAATTTAGTTACATTTTGAATCCCGCGCGTAAAGTTTTGACCAATGGAAGAATTTCTCTAGTGGTAAGCCAAAACAATGCGCGCGCAGGGTGCGCATCTTTAAAAGGTGCCATCTTTAAAAGTAAACCGCGCAGCTGTTCTGAATTCAAATTTAACAAACCTTGTAATGCAGAGATTGGGAAAAAGGAATCGAAATTAGTAATAACTACTGTGGGACAAGAATTAAAAGTTGTTAAAATAGAAAAATAACATCTTTAGCATACAGTAACTGCTTTTTTATGTGTTTATAACGTTTATAAAATAACATAACTGCAACCCTTCGTACAGTGTTGAGCGACAGAAAAGCCGTAAAGCCCTTTTATAGGGGCTGGGTGATAATAACAATTCAGTTACTGTTGTACAACAGATATATAACAATATTACATAATTTTTTCTTATCGAAAATTACTTTTTTAATAAGAAAAAGTAATTTTCTTTTACAAAAATTTCTACGAAACTAATTCAATTTGTTTAACTAATAATAATCGTACCTATTTATAATTCTATTATAAATATAGATTATAATAGAATAATACTCATTTTATAAATAACAATACAAGTGTAGAGTGGAAAAAGTACTTTTTTTCTAAAATTCCGAACTCTTGCTTTTACGCAAAAATATAAAATCCAAGAGCACTTTTGCTCTCTAACTTCCAATTCGAAAAAGAGTTTACACAGAGAAAAAAATTATTTGTTGAGTAAAATGAGAAAATGGAATTCTGAAGCTAGAAATTGATCCCAACGATATTAAAACGTTAATTAAATGTTTTAACTCAATTAAATATAGTAAATATAAATAAAAGTTTCATCGATCTCTTGTATGACCGCCAAACAAGAATGAAAGGTCATTATCCCTTGGCGCATCCAGAGTCAATATTATCGACCCTGAGAAGCCTTATATGGTTTCTATGGTGACCCTCGATCGAATAAGGTGGACTTAAGGTGGTGCCTCTTTCGGTACAAAGGTGTATGGATAACCAGATGGAGGGTACAGACTTCCTCGAGACGAGTCCCGCGTATTGATACGACCTGCCATGAACTTCGGCGTCCTTCCGGTAGACGATTCTTCTTAGTTTCCGGAAATACAGTACAACTTTCACCTTCTTTTAGCGCGTGACACGTATGTATATTGTGTGTGTATATATACATATATATGAATGCATAAATATTTATATACATTAAATATAAGAAAATTATACAGCTTTATAGAAAACAGTAATGATGTAGAAATTTAAGTTGCTCCGCACACTCTTCAAAAAATTTTTTTTTCGTCAAACAAATTTGCGTTTTGAAGAAAATTGAAGAAAATGACCAGAAGAACTTCACTTACGGAACAGAAGAAATTACAATGGGCAAAAGAAAGAGGTGAGATTTTTCTTATTTTCGTCTAAGGATATACGAATGAATCTTTTGAAGAAGAAAAAAGAGGAGAATAATAGATGAAGATTTTAAATATCTTTAAATTTTCGAATATTATTTCTTGGTGCGTTTATTTGCATATAGAAGAAATGGTGCGACTAAGTGGAAATTGGGGTCCTCTCAAATTTACTGATCCGATCCGCACCGCAATACGGTGAGTTACACTTCTTAAAAAATCAAAATTTTATTTTTTTTTAAATGGTGGCATTTAATAGCATTTTTGTATAAAAAATTTTCAATGTGATGTTTCTAGAACCCTGTATAATTTAAAAAATTAAAAATGTAAATGCTATAACGAAACTCAATCTAAAAATTACTGTAAATTTATTTATTTAATTTTTAATTGAGAGAAATTTCTTTTGAACTAAATTTGTGACAAGTACCTATTCCCCCACCAGCACGAGAATGAGTTTTACGGAACTGAATGGCAAACAGCAACAACCCCTTCAAGTGGCTGGTCACTACGACAGCACAGTGAGTCTAAGAAGTCTTGCATCTGAATATTCTGCAACTTGTGCGACGAGTCTTAAAAGTTTAGATCTTTCTGGGGGTAGTCTCCTCAATTTGCAAGATAAAACTGAAATTCATCAAGCAATGAGAAGAAGAAGTCCCAGTTTGCCTCCTATATATAGCAACAAAGATCACCAAAAATACCTCATTCAGGTACAAGAAATTAATTTTTAAAGTCAAATTTTCAAAGATTATGAATAATCTGTTATTGCATGAGTGTATAACAGATTGGCTATCCGATACAACTAATTTCAATAAAAATGTTAAACTTGAGGGTGTTGGAGCCAAGTTCTAATCTAAAAATTCGATATCTAATTCAAATATTTCTTAAGTAAAATGAAAATATTGAATTTTGAAGTTAGATTTTGAATTCTTCGCTCTGTACGCAATCTTATATTTGAAAAAAGATTAGCGTTACAGAGCGAAAAAATATTTATGTATAATTTTCGTTGAGTAAAATGGAGAATGGAATTTTGAGTTTAACACTTGGGTCCAACGCCCTTAAATTGCGAAAAATAGTTAAAGTTTAAAAAATCAAAAGAAAATATTAATTAAGATCAATAATTGCCTTTTTGCATTATACTTATCAAATGTCAATATTAATTTTACGTAAAAGCGGAGGGTCCTTTTGAATATTCATATATTTCTCCTGTTTTCAATATAATAAAGAAGACCACTAATAATCAAAATATGTAAATAAGATATATTTCTTCAATTTGTTAAATCTTTTATTTAAAATTGCTACTCAAGAAATGAAAATGTTTTATCTTCTTGAAAATATTAGAATTAATTAAAATCCAAAGGAAATAAAGAGATTGAAATTAAATTTCATTAATTAATATAACATTTAGTGGGTATAGAAAACAGGGATTTTTTTAGAATTTTGTTATTATTATATTTCTATTCTTTATTTTTTATCTTCAATTAAGCTTCAAAAATGAATTTGGTTTTTTTATTAATATCAAATAATTTTTGTTGATATTGAAATAAGTTCCCTGCATGCTTATTTCTACGGACTGCATACATACAATAAATTTCACTTGGCCTAAATAAATGCCTTCCATCAGAGCATATAATAGAGAGCAAGATAAGTTTTTAGATAAAGTGGGTCATTTCCATTGGCGAAGAAGTGCATTAAATCATGATTTCTTGCTTTAAAGAGAATCAAAAGTATGTAAGTCCACTTTACCTAGATCGATTTCTGCCAACCACAGGGAGTGGTTCGTTGACCTGAACTAAGTATATACCTTCAACGATTTCAATCGTGGGTCACTGCTAGAAACTCGATTAGGGTACGTAATTACCTTTTCTTAACGAAAGGGATCAATCTGAAAAATATAGTAAAAAATTCATTAAAAATGAATTTATAGGTCTCTGTTTCTTCCTCAAAATAAAAAAAAAAAAAAATCTTTTGAAATATAATTTTCAAAATTTTCTATTTTGTTAAACATTATCTATTTGATAATAAAGGGATGGGTTGATTTTCAACCCCTATAAATTAAGACCCGTTGTCAGCAACAAAGTGGCACGATAATTACGATGAAGAAGGGGTTGGTTTTGAATAATTTCGCTTCATTATAAAATCTCTGAAACCAGGATGGAATATATACATATCTAATTTTAAGCAGTGTCGCCTAGTCACGCAACGTTGTTCCACTTCTGTGTTTCTTGAAGGAACAAAAAGCCCTTGGCGTGGACGGACTCCGCTATCCACCTAGACTTTCAAACAGTCACCACTACAGCCAGAGCGATTCCTGCCACCCTTACGAAGAACGAGAAGGTGAAACTTCCGGTTACGCTAGCGATTCAGTTGAAGCGACTGTAACTTCACTACAAGGTGATTTTTTATATAAAAACTTGAACAATTGCTTCCCTCTTCGAATTACAAAAAAGCTGAGGGGTTTCATAGCTTTCAAAAAATTTCAAAAGATTTCAAATATATTTCAGGGTGTTGGAGCCAAGTTCTAATCTAAAAATTCGATTTCTTCATTTTACTCAACAAATATTAAATTTGGAATTTTTTCCCTCTGTAGAATTAATCAATTTTTAACTAGAATTATGCGTACAGAGCGAGAAAATGTCTAATTCAAATAAAATATGTAAAATGAAAATATTCGATTGTATATTTACAATATTTGTATATTTACAATATTGTATATTTGTATATTTACAATATTTGTATATTTACAATATTTCATTGTAAAATGAAAATATTCGATTTTGAAGTTAGATTTTTAATTCCTCGTTTTATGAAAAAAGTATCGAAATTAAATATTTCTTCGCTCTGTATGCAGTCTTATATTTGAAAAAAGATTAGCGCTACAGAGCGAAAAAATATTTATCTATAATTTTTGTTGATTAAAATGGAGAATGGAATTTTGAGCTTAACAGTTGAATCCAACGCCCTTAATCGTAAAAACTATAGGTCCGAAAAAAATGAAAATTATTTTAATATCAATAAATTGTCAGTTAATTTCTCTTTTAGATCGACTAATGTCTAGTAAACCATCGGAAATCAATACGAATGAGAAAAGTTGGCAGAATCCTTATTATACCACCGATGAGAGTTCTTTACCACCTTCAAGAAGACTTTCGAACATCAGAGGTGGTGAATTTAATCGTCCTCGCTGGGGAAGCATTTGGGGTCAAGATCCTTCAAACAGAGATCCTCCACCACCTTCTTGGCTCGAACGCGGACTTTCTCGGTTGGATCATTCCAGTCAGGTAAGTTTCTTTAAAAAAAATCTTATTTTTAACAAATATACCTTACAGGTATCTTTTATTGCTTTTCTAAATGAATGTATTATTTTTTTGATAATAGGTTTTAGTCATTAATCATGATAGTGCCAGCAGCCCCGACAGTTCAACGACAGGATCGACCGGTTCCGATTCTAACAAAACTTACTTGCGAGGCCAAAATTTACCAATCGATGCTGATGTGTTGCTGGAACGCGAGGCCCGGAGGCAAAAGGCCGTTGAACTCCAGAATGCGATAAAACAACAATTGGAGGAAAGAGAAAGACAAAGGAAGGAAGAAAAGGAAAGAAAAATAAGGGAGGAACGCGAGGAGGAGGAAAGAATAAAAAGAGAGAGGAACAAGGAAAAAGAGCGGTAATTTTTTTAACATTTAAAAATTAAAATCGATTGGATATAATCTTTCTCAATTTAAAAAAATGTTCTATTTAATCTTCAGACTCGAAGAAGAACAACGAAGACAAGAAGAAAAGGAAGCTGCCAAGCAGAAAAAGGCAGAAGCTATGAGGGTGGTTATTGAAACGGCCGAACGATTATCAAAAGAAGAAAAGAAGCTTCGCCGAAAACGAGATATCAACGAGAATAATGATCTAATTCCTGATCAGAAAATATACAAGCCTAATTTAAAAGAGAGTGTTCTAGATGAAACTTTATCTAGTATTGAACAATCCAAAAATGTTATTGATATCCAAATTGAAAAAGAAGCAAAGCAGGTGAATAATCAAAAAGAAATTGATTTCAAAATCAAGGAAAAAAATACTGAAAAAGAATGCTCTGAAGAATCTTTCAGAGAACCCATTAAAGAATCAAAAGAAACAAATTCAATTCGAGTTCCAGTAAGCAAAGACGTCGCAATTGTTCTAAGTGGTAGACTCGAAGATACAGAACTCTTAAATAAAGCCAATCTCCAGGTCGTAAACTTGGTGATGACACCAAGTCCTAGAAAAAATGAAGTTAATCAACTTATGAGTGGTATAACTGCTTTGGTTAATAGCTTGGGAGCTCCTGGATTTTCTTCTGCAAGGACGAATGTTTCGCCCAGATTTGTGGAAAATAGATTACTCACTCCTAGTAAATATAGATCTCAAAATTCCAGGGAGTGTGGAACACAAACTGATAGTGAGAAGGACATTCAGGATTTGCAGGATAGAATTCAAGAAATTGGGATTAATAAGAATTTCATGAAAGAGAGGAAGGACGCTGCTAATAATAATCGCAGGGACGTAGAAAAGTGAGTTTAAATTTGGAAAAGAAGATTAATTTATTCCTGGAAAACAAGTATATTATGCACTATTATTATTATAGGTCGACATGCACAAGTACCGCAGAGGAAACAACAGTGAAAAATTTGCCGAGAACGAAGACTCAACTCAGAACGAGTCTCGAAACAAGACCAAGATGGAATGCTAATCGGTAAATTATTTATCTCTTAGACAACTTCTTCCTCTATTTAATTTAAAAGTTTTGAATGGATTCGGAGACGTTCGAAGTGACGAAAGATTTCCTTAGTCCAGGTACAAGATACCGAACTCAGAGTGAAAAAGATCCTCACTATCAACATCGTATGAGGCTTAGAAGACGACGAGTTGAGAGCAGCGACGAAGGATCTAGGTATATTTTTTTTATGTGCTTCTAAATAAAAGATATTAACTTATAAAAGGATTCTGATGCCAAGTTCTAATTTAAAAATTAGATTTCTTCATTTTACTTAACAAATATTGTATTAAAATTGGAATGTTTCCCTCTGTATGATTAATCAATTTTTAACTAGAATTATTATGTACACAGAGGAAGAAAATATCCATTTCAAATATTTTTTCAATAAATTGAAAATATTTAACTTTGAAGTTAGATTTTGAATTCTTCGTTTTATGCAAAAAGTATCAAAATTAAATATTTTTTCGCTTTGTACGCAGTAAAATGGAAAATAGAATTTTGAGCCTAACTCTTGGGTCCAATACTAATACAAATGGTATCACTTTCAAAAATCATATTCATTTATATAGAAATATGCATCCTATTCATTTAGGTCACCATCTCCAGATAGAAGGAAGCATAATAATTTGAAACAAAAGTCACGAAACTCGTCAAGGCGCAAGGCCAAGTTGGATAGTTACGACGCTGATTTGTCGATGGATAGTCTTAACTCCATTGTGCCATTGCGTTTTGATGAAAACGGGAGAATCAATATCGAAGACCGTAGAAGCGAGCACGAAATAAATAAATATAATGAATCTTCCAGTTATGAACCAAACCTCGACGATGTCAACTCGAAAATGTGGTGTGGACAGGAAATTCTCTCCCAACTTTCTTCCTTGAGAAATGTATGGACGAATAAATAATAAACTGTATAAAAAGATTTCAACCATTAATTTTGAATATTTTGACAACTTTTATTTTTTTATAGGGCCTCCTATTAATGAAGGAACAGTGGGATCCTCAAAGATGTCCAGTCTCGCCAATCACGGAACTTTATTAGAAAATAATGTTGGAGAATCAAAAACTTAGTATCTTTCAATTTGCACCGCTTTATTCCTTTTTTGTCGTATTTAGTAAACTCTTAGAAAGACTAAAGACAGTAAAAACAAAGCAAAGTCTATCTTAGGTTGAAAAAGTACATATACGCAAAAAAATTAAATTGCTTTGAATCACGTTTCTGCATTGCAGAGGTAGATAGATTAAATGGCTTTCCAGTTGGATGATTTGTTGAGAGATGACAAGAAGGATGCAAATCTGATTCCAGACTTGAGTAAAGCCACCTGCAATTCTCAGGAAGAATTCCGTCGATTAATGGAACGATG
Organism: Synergus gifuensis; assembly: GCA_904066015.1. NCBI lineage: Eukaryota > Metazoa > Arthropoda > Insecta > Hymenoptera > Cynipidae > Synergus > Synergus gifuensis. Next base: position 1,036,267 of record CAJFCO010000077.1, read on the forward strand.
TCCTGAATACAAAATCAAACCAGAAAAGGTACATTTAAACAAATTTGAGAATATTATATTTTCACTTGGTTAATGAGTATATATTTTTACTTATAGGCGTTGGATCCAAGTGTTAAGCTCAAAATTCCATTTTCCATTTTACTCAACGAAAATTATAGATAAATATTTTTTGCATAAAACGAAGAATTAAAAATCTAACATCAAAATTGAATATTTTCATTTTACTTAAAATATATTTGAATTAGATATTTTCTCGCTCTGTACGCATAATTCTAGTTAAAAATTGATTAATTCTACAGAGGGGAAATATTTAAATATTTAATATTTGTTAGGTAAAATGAAGAAATTGAATTTTTAGATTAGAACTTGGCTCCAACATCCTTAAGAACATATTTTTTTTTCATTTTATTTGTTAGGTAAAAAGAGAAGATGTTCGAGTACGAGACAAGGATTTCACTTGGCGAGCAACAAAAAGAGAATTAAAATCAATTGGAAGGGAATGGGGATATGGAGACCCAATTCCACCAGACATGAGGTCCTTAAATTTACAAGAATTGCAACAAGTGGCTATTGATTGGAGAATGCTCACCTCAGTCAGACCTAAAGTTCGCCAAGACGAAGAAATGTTCTCTAGACTGGTACTTTTTACATATTAATTAAAAATTATGTCATTTTTAATTCAAAGTTCTTATTTTAAATTATGGATTAATTTTCTTACAGGTAGAAATGGGAAAATTAGCAGCGAGAACTGCAGCGAGGGAAAACCGATCTTCCATCAGTCCAATTAGGCGAAATAAAAATAGAGCTGGAATTATTGAGAGCAGTGTAAAAATTTGTGGCGAATGTGGTGAAGAATTCTGTGGAGGAGAATCCTGTGGAGATATTCTCTATGATTCTTTTATAAGAGTCTCAGTCATACCACAACAATCTAAAATTACAGTATCTGCTGATACAGCCGCTATAATAGCCGGAATGGACAAATCGAAAAAGAAAGGAAAAAAGAAGAAAAGCTCCAAGAATAAAGTACAGAGAAAGAATGCAAAATTGCTGGTACGTAGCAAGGCTCGAAAATCTGGGACAGGTCCTCGAGAAACTCAAAGTAAGGTCAGCAAAAATTCGAAAGAAATTGATCAAGAAATTAAAGAGAGTGAGAAAAAAAAGTATAAGAGAAAATGTAGCAAATATTTAAAAAAAGCTACTTTTTCACCAAAGTAATTACATTTTAAAAACTTTTTTCTGAAAACTGTCTTTCAATTTTGCAAAAATTCTTGTCATGATTGAGGCTTAAATATTATATAATAATTATACATATTTACTATATTATTTAACCATTTTATATATTTATATATTATTATTTTTTTCATTACTGCTGTTATATCGTCCAAAAAGCTCTCTTATTGAAATTTTGAATTTTGCATAATACAATATACAATATACAGTATATTTTGACAAATAGATTTATTTATATTCTTATCGAATTTAAAACTATAGGGTTTAAAATAAATACAAAATCATTTTCAGAACGGATAGACATATTTCTTATTAAGGAATTATTTGTACATTCATAAAGTACACAGAACAAAATAATTTTTACAGTTAAAAATTACTATACAACTTTTTACCTAGACAAGTTATCGTGGATGGACAACAAGGTTTAGTTTAATTCGTTTATCGTCTTATACATAATTATATCGGACTTCGAAAGACTCTTTCTTAAAAAATGAATTCTAAAAAAATGAAATTCTCTCTTTCTCACGATTGTTTGCTTCCCAATGATTAACCTGATACAAGCAAGAAGAATATTTACAGTTGTAATATTATTCAAAATATTATTCAAAATCTTTTAACAAATATACAACTTCGTGTCTCTAAAACGAGCTATAACGCCGAGTAAAGATATAATTTGTGTAATAATAATACACAGTAAACAATTATACCGAATATTCGTGAGTGTTCATCTCTGGTTTTATAAAAATACGCGACATTCATATAGTATACGTCTGATAAACTTAGGACAGTGATCTTCAATAATGTGTTTTCTTTTCTCTAGAAAAAAAATTACACACTGCTGTCTTTAAGTACATTTCGAAAAAAACAATATTATATTCTTGTATCTGCTGTCGACATTACGCATTATTTACACACGAAACTGTTCAATCTGAACTACCTGAAATTTTTTGGTCATTTTCAATCCATTAAAAAGTAAAGCAAAACGTAATTCAAGTAACAACATAGTAAAAGCATAAGTCGCAGAAGAATTTCTACTTGGACGCTATTTCATATAAGTAGATTATCAAAATTAAAACATTCACTTTAAAAACGTAGAAAATGTGAAAATCGCTCTATGCGACAGTCTATTACAGTCAAACAATTTTACAGAGCCTCAAATCTATTGAGAACTTTGAGAAAACCTCCAATTCTAAAAGTCATTCTTTTAAATTAATCTAGTTCAAATTTATTCACTTTCAAGTTTCAACATTTCCAATATTTTCTAAATAAACTGAAAAAGTACTAGACTTTCGAGTTCTCAATGTTTTCAATAGAGTAGTCATCATTATCATCCTTCATCAAGACCATATTCAACCAATTTTTGGCACATTGGCAAGAAATAACTAATCTCGAATCCTTTATAGTTTATATTTTTCCCCTTTGGTAAATATTTTATCCCAAGTATTTAAAAATTAATTTTGATTATTAAAATCATCAAATTTAAAAGTCGATTTGAAAATGGTACGTGTATTATTTACAATAAACAAACTCACACGCTGATTCCTAAAATAAGAGCCTTTGTAACTTAAAAGATCGGTAGTTAATGAAGAAAGTGACTGTAAGAATTTGATTATGAGAAACGCATTTCTATTAGTCATGATTCTCAGTCGGGGAAAATATCAATCGCACCAGCAGGTCCTCAAGCCTCTATAATTCCTTTTGACAATTATTATGAGTATAAAGTTATTTGTTACTTTGGTAGTAAAATGCACAGGAAAAGCTGTTTGATATATTTTTTTTTTTCAGTAGCAAAATGAAAAAAACATTGAAATTAAAGCATTAGCGAATTACAAAGTTCCAAACTTTAGAGTAAAAAGAAAGTAATTAAAAAAATAGATTGCTATAATATTTTTAAGCAGCAACACTTCGATTTAATTCTACTCCTGACTTTTACTAAATATATATCATGAATCAGCTTTTAATATCTGGATTAAATTCAGAGATAAACGGGAAAATTGATTGAATTTAGGCTAAATGTACCACAATTCTTGAAAACTCTTATTTTTCACATTTTTTCTGATTTAAGAATTAACCACAGCACTTCTTACAGGGGACGCTACAAAGCCAAAGAGAATCACTTCGGCTATCCTGTTCATCAATTTACATATATTCGATAGTCAGAAGTTAATATTATAACTAAATCTTTCAATACGGACGTCTCGAGTCCGATTGAAGAATGCAAGGATTGTACTCGATTGTTCAGAGCTTTTTAAAAATAAGATAGTTTTTTGTTACGTTGCATAATTGATTGCACATTGTTAAATATCAGATGGTCTAAAGAAATAGTAGACATATGTAATTTAACTAAATTCTTTCACTTCGCAGAAAATCCTGACTGTGCAAATTTGTCTCAAGCCAAGCAGTCAGGATTTTTCAGAGAGCAATCCACAAGCTGTTATTCGAAACAATTTCAGCCCAGGAGTACATAATAATCACACCTAAGTTCAACAAAAGAAATTGAGCAATAACGCTTGTTCTTAGACAGTATAGAACCATATTTTACTTCCTCTTTCAAAGAGGTAGACCTCGCGAAGGGAATAACAACTCTAGAAAATGGAAAACATTCGTGCGAATCTCTTAGTGTTTGGTTATCTCTAAAGTCTTTCAATTTCCCTTATTCATACTACATTTAACTAAAGTAAAAAGTATCTATTTATCACATAACCAAACCGTAAGTTAACTCTTAATACCCTTCTATCTGGCATTCCAGTTCCCGAATTATTTTGGCCTTATGTTAAAATACTTGAAATTTAAATGAGCCGAAATTATAAATAATTGAATGTTTTTTCAGGTAAAATTTTGATTAAAAGTGGCAAATCCAATCCACCATATAATTTTTAAAGCGCTAAAATCGTTCTTAATCTAAATAAATCAGCTATATATAGAACCTTTGTAATAAGCTTACTCTACCTGGAAAGTTTTGACTTACCCCCCATCTATTAAATATATAAGGCAGCATCAAGTTTATATAGCAATACGTCAATGACAATAAGAGAGATAGGATTCCCACGCTCTCCTGATGGCCTTTTTCATTGCAATTGTGATGCAGTGAAACATGTGGAACACTTAACTCGATCCGTTTGATATTATGTACAAGGGAGAAGGAGATTTTGGTCAGGCGGTTAACGAATCCGCTAACTCACACCTGATTTGGCCATTGTGACAAGTCTCTTGGGCCAAGCAGGTATCGCTCTTTCTTCCTGTTCAAGGAAGTCTGCTTTCTCATTTAATTATCTTTGCGAGCCTTCTTTTTACTCTTCTTTTGTGGCTTAGCTTCCGTCCAAACGTCTGTAAAACAAAAGTAAAATTGCTAACTTAATTACAGATCTGTGGAATGCAAAAATATCGGGAAAGTAATCTTACCGCCTAATTCGTCGAAGACAGGAGCCGCCTTTTCCACATTATTTTCGTCCTTTATGGGTTCATCTTTAATGATGACCTCCTCAACCTTCTTTTCAAGTACTTTCTTTTCAACTACTTTCTTCTCAATTACTTTTTCTACAACTGTTGGCTGCGGCTTCGAAGCTGGTGGTGCATTATCAGATTCGCTCACCTTCTTCACCTTCTTGGTCTTTCCCTTCTTTTCTTCCTTCTCCGGCTTCTCAACTTTGTTCGAGACTTCTACTTTTCCAACCTCCACAGCATCATTGATAATGGGCGAAAGAACAACTTCCTTTTTGTCTTTTTCCTTCAATTCTTTGTTTTCGGTCTCTTTGGCCACTTTGTCTTTGATTTCAGGTTTCTCTTCTTTGTCTTTAACTTCAACTTCGCTGATCAATTCAGCTTTCTTTGCAGTCTTTTTTATTTTCTTAGAAGGGGTATCTTCCTCCTTCTTCTTGTTCTTCTTATCTTTCCTTGAGTAGGCTTGTTCCCAGTCGCCTGAAAGATTAAAAATTAGTGTTTACCTCAAAAATTGAAATTTTGAGAATTCGTATAAAATATTAAGTCTTTATATTTTACCCTCATCAAAATCTACTGGCTTTTCTTGCAGCTGGTTCTTCAGGTTCTTTTTGTTCTTCATTTGTTCTACCTTGTTTTCTTTTCCTGATTTTGCTTCTTGGTTCTTTTCCTTCTTGACTGAAGGTTTGTTGTCTTCCTGCTTTCTCTCTTTCAGTTTGCTATCAACTTCCTCAGCTTTTGCTGATTTTTTTATTGTTTCAGCTTTCACGGAAGCTACCTTCTTCGAAGGACTCGCCTTCTCAGTGGCTACCTGTCCATTCGAAGCCTTCTACAAATAATGAAAATTATGAAAATAAATAGCAATTTATGTTTTCTCTCTCTTGTGTCTTCATTGTTACTTCATTTATTTGAAATATGAGTTTTTAAAGAACATAATAAGCTGATAATATTGTCTTCAAAGTGAAAATTTCGATTCATTAACTTTTTTTTTTAAATTAGGGTTTACGCCCTTTCTTTACGGTAACACGCAGGACAGGTTACTGGTCACAAGGTCATCACGGTATAATAAAAATAAAGAAACTTAATATACACGTGCTAAAACAAGATAACTATAAATCACGTATCAACGAACAATCTTTTAGATGCATCTATAGACCTGACATTGTGTATTTCATTTTCTTGGTTATTTTTCATTGATTCGCATGTCAATGGACATTACACCAGCTGACTGCGTGGCTCTTTCAGGTTTGTTGTTACACATAGTATGAAATAACCATATGGTAAGAGAGGTCGGTTCACGCTGAAAGAGACACGCAGGTAGTTAATGCCATAACCGTAATTTTTTCGTGATACAACCTGGTTCACCAACCTTTTCTCTGGTTTTGCTCCGTTTTTTCTTATTAGCCACGTCGTAACTGACGGAGAGCTGTGCGAAAGGTGGCACCTCGGCATTTTTGAAGCCGAAGACGAAGACGAGAACGGCACATATTGCAAGTGCTACTGGCACTGCAATGTATCCACCTACATCCATATCCATTATGCTGACAGAGATTCTACCAGAGGATAAGACGGTCGAATGAAAATACTACGAAATTTTCTTTTTAACGAGACCCTCAACACTGTTCACTGATCAAACTTAACATGAACACCACCGCACCGGGGAATGATTCGAGCTGATTCGAGCACGATTGATTGACTATGTTAACACTAGGGGACGCTATAATGAGTAAATGAGCACATACAGGACATACAGTGCCAGCGGTGCCAGCGGGCGCCGAACGTCGCTGACTCGACACTCGGTGAGTCAAAACATAACATCCCAAAGCAAATCCAAAGTTATTTGCTTTTCCAATAATAGAATTTTCTAACAGAAATCTTTCTTTTGTCTATTTGGATTTTTGTAAATTGTTTTTGGTGTACTTGTCTTTCAATTAAAAATTTTCTTCGGAGAATGAATACTTTTTGAAATTAAAATACAGGTAAATTAAAAGAGTTGTTTTGACTAAAACTCCGCTCCATTAAATTAAAAAGTGATTATAGCGATCATGATAGCGACTGTAGGTAGATTCTTGTTCTATTCTATTTTTGATATAATTAAAATCGTACACATATTCAATTTAGTAATAAATATTTATTTTTTCCTAATATGTACACCTTACATTTTTAAATATATTTTTGTATACACTATGCAAATTCATAGAATTTCCTTCTGCATTTTATCACATTCATTTCTTCAGGTCCTTGGTTTTATATAGTTTTTGAAAACTGAACCACCATCGGCTTATCTTTTAAAATATAACCATTCGTTTCCTCAAGGGCTAATTCAGCCTGCTTAACATTTTGTAACGTTACAAAAGCTTGTCCTTTCATTCGTCCTGATTGCATAAGTTGCACCTTATATTGGTTTTCATTAGAATCCAAATTTTCAATGAAATATTTTTTATAAATAAAGTGCAAATCTTTCAATTCAACCTGCTTTGTCAGATTCTTTATGTAGAGACGACAGGATGGTTTTCCAGGATGATAATTTTTAAACGCAGGAAACTTTTCGAAATCTGAAAAAAAAATTTTTAATATTGTACATTCTCTAAGAAACTGAAAAATTAAAATCAAAACTAATAATTAACTTGGGCTAAATATTACACAAACCTTTAGCTGATATTCTATTACTCGCAAGTTCTTCCGAAGTAATAAATTCTCGTTTTTCCTGAACAACTTTTTCATCTTCTTCAATACTCTTATCCTCAGGTTTATTGACAGGAAAAATAAGGCCAAAACCACCTTCTTGTTTATGATTAGCAACATGAAATGATGCCGATTCTACCGATGGTAGGCTGCTAACTATTTTTAATTCAACCTTTTTCGGTTCGCTTTTATCTATAGATTCAAACAAATCTTCTGGCCTCAAAGGCTTTTGGGTAGATGGAGCCGAAATTTGTTTTTTAGGATTTACAAATTTAGGAATTTTCATTCTCTTCGTCGAAGAAGGTTTTTTCCTTTTCATGGGAATGATATTCTGGATTATTTTACTTGATTCTTCTTCCGATTCAATTTCAGATTCTTCTTCTTCCTCATCTTCTGGTTCTTGTGACTCTTTATTGTGTCTTAATTTTGTTTGTGGCATTTCTTGTATTCCAAAAAGATTCTTGTATTGGTTCACATTATATGCTTCCTTCAATAAAGGGAATTCCATCTCCATTTCCTCGAATGGAGGCGGTAAATTCATTCTGTTCATTAAATGTAATACCTGGAAAATGTAAAAGAAAAGTTAATATGATTTTTAATCTATCAATTAATTAAGAATTGAATTCAATATAAAAATACATATGCATGGCTGTAAAATATATTTACTTGTGTATAAAACATAGGTTCCTTTAATAACTGAATGGCAATTCTCAATAAAGTTTCCTTAGTGGGTGGTGGATACTGGTACAAGATGCTTGGATTAGGCGGTTGTGTGAAAACATTACTTCCACTCCAACTATTTAATTTTTTTAGAAAATTTTGCAGATGTGTTTTTTGAGTATTTTCCTTCTTCAACTCTTCTTCTTCGATTTTATCACTAGTTTCAGTCTTCGTGTAATCTATCGATATCGATTCTTTAGCAAAGTCAATAGACAATCGTTGACCTTTTACTTCCAGTTGGTTAAGCCGCAAAAATGCTTCGGTTGCAATTTCCTTCGAAGGAAACTCCGCAAACGTTATCGAGTATTTGGAGGATTTCCTCACAGTCTTGGTTTTCAGGGCATTGTATTTTTTGAATAGTTGGTCTCTTCGTTCATCGGAAAGTTCTGGAGGTAAGTGTAGTATTCGAAGAGTGTTTGACGACTGATATTTGTAAAAAAAAAAATAATGTTATTAAGGGAACCGCAGCAGTGATAACTGAGGTTATTGTTAAAAAAAATTTTAATTTATACAAAAAATGTACAAACGTGAAGTATTACAAGAAAGTAGGAATTAATATAGAAAACACAAAAATAATACAAACTATAAAAACAAACTTAAATTTATAGGTTAGGTTACAGTTTTCTATTTTTTATTTCAAATAAAAATCCAAACACAAATTTTGTTAAACCTGTTATAGTTGATATAATCAACACTTACCATTTGTGGCATTTTCTAGTTAATTAATCCGTTTGCTTCCACTTCAAGACAGAATAATAAATATAAATAAATCAAATAAAATCAACAGGACAACAATGGCCCCAACTCGAGCCCCATACTCTATTGCGCATGTATCGCAATCGTTATCTGATTGGTTTCTATTCGCGCGCAGTTTGAAATGCTAAAAAGTATTATTTTTATTATTTATTACAAATAATGGCGTTTTAACTACTAAAAATATTTAGTTAATTTTTATAAGTTAAAAAGTCATTATTTATAATAAAAAATAAAAATAACATTTTTTAGCATTTCATACTACGCACGAATAGCAACCAATAAGATACCGAGTGCGGCGCATGCGCAGGGTGTTGATGATATTTTAACCTCAAAAGGACTCAAAAGTTCAAAACTGCATTACTGCAGTTGCACGCCACCACACGGCCACACCGCCACAGTCACACGCTGGACGCTGGACGCTGCACACAAAAGATTTTGTGACATTTTGCCATAAACGTACTTCGACCGGTATATAAAATACCGTTTTTTTTTTCAATTTACAATAGTTTTAGAGTTTTAATGCGAAAATATGAAGTATGTAAAACTTTACTCGATACAGCTATTTTTGTTAAAATAATCAATTGTTTACAAGACTTCCTTTTTATATCTTGCAGGATTAGCGTTGATGGTTTGATCGTATATTTTCCTTACGATTATATTTATCCTGAGCAATATGCATATATGCTGGAGCTTAAACGAGGTCTTGATGCAAAGGTATACCTATATTTTATGTCTTACAATGTGGACACATTTGAAGATTAATTTATAATCCATATACTGGAAAAAGTGTGTTCCCTTTTTTATTTATAAAAATGAGTTTTAAATCAAATTTAATATATAAATTTACCTACGTTTTCCTACGAAAATTGCAGGGCCACTGCCTTTTGGAAATGCCTTCAGGAACGGGAAAAACTATAACTTTGTTGTCGTTGATTGTGGCCTACATGTCAGAACATCCTCACAGCGTCACAAAATTAATTTATTGCTCTCGAACAATGCCAGAAATAGAAAAGGTTATAGAGGAGTTAAAGACACTGATTGAATATTATGAAAAAGAAACTAAAACTAAAAAGCAACTCTTGGCTCTGGTGTTAAGTTCGAGAAAAAATTTATGCATTCATCCAGAGGTAATTATTTTAAATTGCATTCAAATTAAGGAGAATTCAATTAGAGTTTCAGAATGTTCTTAATACGTAGGTAAGCAGAGAGAGGGACGGAAAAATCGTGGACAGTCGTTGCCATGCTTTAACAGCTTCTTATGTTCGAGAAAGACATAATCATGGCGATGAGACAGTGCCTGTTTGCAATTTCTATGAAGGTTTCGATTCGGAAGGTCGTGAATCACTGATGCCGTCTGGAATTTATTCTCTTGATGACCTGAAAGATTATGGCAAAGACAGAAATTGGTGCCCTTATTTTTTAGCGAGATATACGGTAAAAGTTTATTATATTAAGTAACTGAGATTTTTATTAACTTATCTTCAAACAAATCTAAGACCCGTTAATTTTTCCAGATTTTACATGCACAAATTGTGGTATACAGTTACCACTATTTATTAGATCCCAAAATCGCCGAAACTGTTTCGAAAGAATTGGCTAAAAACTCTGTTGTCGTTTTCGACGAGGCTCACAATATCGGTAATAATGTTGAAAAACTGAATTTAAAGCTATGATGTAATTTAAAAATACAAATTTCTTATGTCTTTTCTTTCTTTAGATAATGTCTGTATTGATTCAATGAGTGTGAAAATAAACAGAAGGATTATGGAGAAGAGTTGTGCGAATATTCAGGTTCTGGAGAAAACCGTAGCCGAGTAAGATAATAAATATAATTTAATTATATCAAATCATTAAACGGTGTTAATTACCTTTCTAACAATTTCAGAATGAGAGAAGACGATGTGAATAAATTAAACGAGGAATATAAGCGACTAGTCGAAGGATTAAAAGATGCACAGGCTGCAAGAGAAACAGACATGATTTTGGCAAATCCTGTTCTACCTAACGAAGTGTTAGATGGTAATTAATCTTCCTTAGTTTAATTAAAGTCAATTTTTTATTTAAAATTGTGTAGAGCCCAATACTTAAATGTTTGTAAATTATTTTTATAGAAGTTGTTCCTGGAAATATTAGAAATGCTGAGCACTTTGTAAGTTTTCTTAAGCGTTTTGTAGAATATTTAAAAACACGTCTGCGAGTTCAGCACGTGGTTCAAGAATCTCCAGCTTCGTTTTTAAGGGACATACAGAACAAAGTCTGTATCGAACGAAAACCACTCAGATTTTGCGCTGAGCGATTGTCATCTTTACTGAGAACTATGGAGATCTCAGACTTAACAGACTTTTCTCCACTGATATTGGTGACACATCTTGCAACTCTGGTCGCAACTTACACGAAGGGTTTCACGATAATAGTGGAACCGTTTGATGACAAGACGCCGACAGTTTTAAACCCTGTGTTACATTTTAGTTGTCTAGATTGTTCCATAGCTATGAAGCCAATCTTTGATAGATTTCAATCAGTGGTTATAACGTCTGGAACGCTTTCTCCATTGGATATGTATCCAAAAATTCTCAACTTTCATCCAGTTATTATGTCGTCCTTTACCATGACACTGGCGAGACCTTGCTTTCTTCCGATGGTAAGTTAAAATAAATAAATTTACTCTAAATATAATATTAATTATTACAGACATTATAAAATACCAAAGTCTAAACTTTTAGATCGTGTCGAAAGGTCAAGATCAAGCTGTAATTTCCTCTAAGTATGAAACTCGAGAAGATGTATCGGTTATAAGAAATTATGGACAATTGTTAGTAGAATTTGCAGCAATTGTACCCGATGGAATGGTTTGCTTCTTCACTTCATATTTATACATGGAGTCCGTCGTTGCTGCATGGTAATTGCTAATTAAATATATCAAAAATGTATAACGTAAAAACACTTAAAACTAAAGACGATTTTTAATTAACATCCGCAATTAAGGTATGATCAAGGAATGGTGGATCAACTTCAAAGACACAAACTACTATTTATCGAAACCCAAGATTCAGCTGAGACCAGTTTGGCTTTGATAAATTATATAAAAGCTTGCGAGAACGGCAGAGGAGCTGTTTTACTTTCAGTTGCACGTGGAAAAGTCTCCGAGGGGGTTGATTTCGATCATCATTTGGGAAGAGCTGTTCTCATGTTTGGCATACCTTACGTTTACACACAATCGAGGATTTTGAAAGCTAGGCTGCAGTATCTTCGGGATCAGTTTCAAGTGAGCTGATCATCAATTATCCCTAGAAATTATTTTTCAATTTCTCGTCAAGGATAACTAATGAAATATTTTATTTTAGATTGCGGAGAACGATTTTTTGACATTTGATGCTATGAGACATGCAGCTCAATGTGTAGGACGCGCTATTCGAGGAAAGACTGATTACGGTATTATGGTTTTCGCAGATAAGGTTAGTTTCGAAACTCGAAATGACTTTTTCTAAAATTCTAGATCTGACTGTAATAAACATTTCCTTCTCTTTTAGAGATTTTCAAGAGCAGATAAACGAAGCAAGCTTCCTAAATGGATTCAGGAACATCTTATTGATAGTCTTTGCGATTTATCTACTCAAGAGGCTGTCCAGATAAGTAAAAGATGGTTGCGACAGATGGCTCAACCTTTCACGAGGGAAGATCAATTGGGACTTTCGCTTTTAACGAGGGAACAACTCGAAAAGGAAGAAGCGAGTAAAATCGAACAAAAAGCCCAGCAAAACTGATAAAAGATGAAAATACCATACTGAGAAAAACTTTTTATAACTTTGATTACATATCTCCTTTAATATAACAAGAAACAGTTTATTCTGAGAAAAGATAAAAAAAAAAGATTTTGAAAAAGTAAAAATTAATTTATTTCACTGGTAATAATATAGTACAGGTTATCAAGCGATAAAATATTAAAACAAGTATTGTACAAGAATTTAGCAGTAAATATTTTGGACTAATGAGACTCGTGAATTACGCAGAGCTCCAACATTGTATATATAATCATGTTTTATATCTATTTGTTATTTACAAAGCAGTCATGAGACATCAATTATATTTTAATTTTGAAGCAATGTTCAGTTTTTGTACTGATTGAATAAAAAACAAATTTTGTTAACGGTGTCCTGTTCTGAAATTTAATTGCAGACAAATTGAAAGTTTAAAGTCAAATTTTGTGAGTATTGAACAATATACAAAATAGTTAGGTTTAATCATAATACGGATTAAATATCACCATCGTACTAGAACATGATCTCCATCTTGAATCGAATAATAATTCAACTTTTGAAGAGGTTTATCCAGAGGTATCTCTTCTTTTGAAAGCTGTAAATAATTATTTAATTTTAAGTTATGAATCTAAATGTAAGCTTCGAAGTTTCACATTCGCTTAACTTACTTCTTGCTGTATAAAGGAAAGAGTCGGTATTTTTCCGTGAGTTTTGAATAACCTTTGCGCAAGACCAGTTACTTTTTGCACATCCATATCTTTCAAAAGTTTTCGTTTGACACCCTTAGGTTGAGTTGGATCATCAGGACAAACAAATTCAACAGAAATCACATTAGAAACCATTGTCGAATCGAGTTTTGGGTTAGGAATGTCCGCAGCTCCATATTCTACAAATAAAAAATAAATCAGTATTTGAACTATCGCCGATTATTCTTGCTTATAACTTACTCTTCACTAATGCGGGATATCGCGGATGATTACTCAAGAACTCAATCAGTTTATCGGGTTCCTTTTCAGATTCCGTCCACTGCTTTGCGAATAATTTCAAATAATCATTTTCGGCTCCAGATCTCTCTGCATAGAAAATTTGTGTTCCATTTAAATACTTTAAATTTGATATCCTAGCTATTATTAATTGCCGCGTTGTTTCGAGACTTTCGTTTTTTAATATGGGGTTTTCTCTGAACTTCAGATCTTCTAAATTGTTGAGCTTTTCCAATTCACTAAGAGACCGCCACTGTAAATTAATAATAGCTTTTCAATTTCTAGACTAGTTTTCGACATTTAAACTGTTTATCTTTGGTACAAAAGTTATTCTTACATCTGATATGCTATTGTTTGATATATGCAACTGCCTTAAAGCGGGAAAATAATTCGTCTTATCAGTTGGATGCTTCGTGGGAAATCTTATGAGATTTATTTTGTTGCAATTTAGATTAAGACTTTCTAAGCTGTAATGTAATCAATATATTGTTAGACAACATTATTATATTACTAGATACATAACTTAACATTAATAATATCGTATTTGCTAACCATGGCAGACATCCTAATTCTAAAATTTTATCCCAATTATGAATGAGATTTTCTTCCAAAGTCAAGTCCGTTAATTTCATAAATTTGGAATCTTGAGATGAAATTTCAAGATCTTCTATGGCATTGAAAGAAACAGAAAGATTTCTAATGGCAGGAAACATTTGGATACAACATCGAACATCGGACCAAGTATAATTCATTTTCGCCATAGCTAAATCAGTTATCGACATAAATGAAAGTGACAACTTCGCCAAATTGTCATCTACTGGTAAATTATTTTCACTAGAAAAATTTCACATTAACAATGCATCTTTCAGATAAAAACAACTCATAATTTAAGTGCTTGAAATTCTTACCTAACGTTAAGCTTAGTTAGATATTGTAGTTCAGCACAAATTGCAGCAACTACTTGCCAGGAACTTAGTAGATTTTTCGAGAGATCCAACTCAGTTATGTTGGGACAAAGTTCTGATAATTCGCCAAATTTCCCAGCATCGCTAATACATTGTCCTCGTAGGCAAACTACTTTTAATTGCTTAAAATTACTTTGCTTTTTATTGACTTTTGAGAAGCCAACCATTTCCAAAAAAGGAGCGTTTATTTCCTTTTGCAAGCTAGATAAATTATCTTTATCTATACCAGCCAAGTCATCGTTGATCAAACCGTACTTGGCTTTAATAGCTTCTGGACACGATATTCCGAATTTTACTTTTTCTGGGCGTACAAACGATCCCGAAGTTGAGTGCCTGAAACAAAAAACATTAATGAACTTAATTTCTTACGTAACTTTTTTTCCATACGGACAAGTCAGGATGTCTAGTGATCAGGGAATTGGAAATTCCCGGGTTTTTCCCAGTTTTTTTCGGCTCAAATAAAATTCCCGGGTTGTTCACGATTTCTCTCGGTTTTCCGGTCAGCTAAACACCCTGCAAGTATTTTGCATTCATTTTGAAAATCACATACCAGGTTTTAAAATATGATACTCCTTCGTGTGAGCCATCGTGCTTTCCACGAGATGAATCATCCCAATCAATACCATACCATTGTCCTTTTGTATGACCCACTGGTCCAATATATTTTAATACGCCAGAATGTCCCTCACACTCGACTCGACAATTAATTTGAAGATTTTTATCTTCTGCCATCCTTTAAGAGAGGGAAATATTTTTGTAATTTTTTATTGTAAAAACTCACTTGAAGAAACAGCTAGACATCTGGTACAAAAAATGTAAATTAAGTGTTCTTTAATATATCTCAACATTTTTCTTGATATGTACCCAAAAACATATTTAATTACAAAAACAAGAATTTACATAAACTTTATATATTTCTTCAGGAAAATAGTCATAATTCATACTTTTGAAACCTACTTTTCTCTTCAAATAAAGAAAGAATTTAATATGTAGACAAATCTTGATTTTAGAGAAGTCACTGAACTGCATTCTTAGTTTCTTTTCTTTTTCATCTATCTTTAAAGAATTTCGGTGAAATATATATGCTTTTTATAAAAAGTTTAAATCTCACTTACCTAACCTTAAAAAATTAAAGGTATGTATACTCTCGAAGTCAAAGTGAAGAAAGAAATATGCATCAAGTTGGTTGCACCATTTAATAATTTTTGAAAAGTATCAATGTCGTTCAGCGCCTTGTTAACAACTAATAAATTTCAATAAATTTTATAATAAATTAATAAATAATGGATTGACATTTCCGCAAAGGTGCGACTAGAGTTCGAAAATTCTCGGTAATTTAAAATTGGGTAAAGTAACAAAGAACGTTACCGTAACTTACGTAATTTAAGAGAATTAACGAGAATTTAAGAGAATTAACATTTTTTAACATTAAAGGTTAGAGCACAATGGAGAACTAATCCACTAAACCTATTAGTCCTATTACCTATGGTTCTGTCCTTTTCTATCATATTGCCCTATCTCTTTTGCGGTCACGTGACAAGAAAGATGGAGCAATACGATAGAAAAGGATAGAACCATCATTAGGTTTAGGAAATAGGCTTAGTTCTCCATTGTGCTCTAGCCTTTACCGTTGTGAAGTTGGCACCCGAACTATTAAATATCCAAATTTTTTCTTATGAGATCG
>CAJFCO010000077.1:1067485-1077804 GCA_904066015.1 Synergus gifuensis
AATTTATTTTTTTTAATTTTTATCATTTTTTATCATTTTTTATTTTTAATTTCTAGGGGGGAAAAATCCTCCCCTTGGTGCCTTCCCGTAGCTACGATCATGGATTATCGACGGCCCTGAGACTGCTCACTAACTTTCCGTTGAATGAAATTTGAATCGCGCGCCAAATTTTGACCAATGGCAGCACACATTGGCAATCGGCTAGAGAAATACTGCCATTGGTCAAAATTTGGCGCGCGATTCAAATTTCATCCAACGGCAGAATTTCTCCAACAGAAAGTCAGTGAACAGTCTCTGGGCCGTCAATAATCCATGAGCGTAGCCAGGGGGGGGGCACCAAGGGGGATTGTTCCCCCCCTAAATGAAAAATAAAAAATATTTCTGTAGTAAGTACACTGTAAAAAATATTATCGTAATTTTACCACAATGAATAATGTGACCAATTAAGGCTAAAGCACGAAAGCTTTATTTCTTTATTATTATTTTTAGTTGAAATTGAAGTTGAAAATAATAAGTCTTGATTAAATGAAAAATAAATATTTGTATTTTATTCGTTCAATAATATTATAATATATTTATAATAGTTACACTATAGAGACAAAACATTATGCAATAGAATATACAATTTCATTACAAAATAACGAGGCCTCGTTTCGAATCTCGCCTTTAATAGTAAATCGTTTTAAAAATTACAATAATTATTATATTAAAAAATACGCACATGGCTTCACTTGCTGACAATAAATCCGAACAGCAAGATCAAAATATGTATTCCAAACAAATTTCATCAAAAATAAAAGTGACTATTTCACGCCTAAGACCTGAGTAACGTTTTACAATCACAGGCTTCTCAAATTCATTAATTACCTGTGAAAGTAAAATCTCCCTGCAGAATTACGAACATCAAACTGGAATCTGATATTCGGCAGTTCAAAGTTATTTACATTTCTCGATTATGTTGATCACTCTTTACATATTTGTACGTTTTGTTACGTTGTCTTTTTTTATTGTTTTGATTCCAACTTGTCACCATCCATCTATAGAAATAAATTGTCTACTAAGCACTTTTCAAAATAGAGGCAGAAAAATGTGCTAAACCTTCTAAATGAATTTCTAAACTGGTTTAGAACATTAAAAAACAAATGTAAGTTTGTATTTCTCTAAAAGCTTGAAGCTCACTTTGGTGTTAAAAAATCAGGACATAAAATTAATAAAATATTTTGTAAATCGTTAAAAATCATTATGTTATTTGTGAATAATTATTGTTGTTCACTGTAATTATAGTTGATGCAATGCATTGTTGCAAACTATTTAAAAGTAGTGTAACTAGTGCGACGTGCTCTTTTCTGTTCGACAGAATCAAACTAGTGATTCAGAATAATGCCCCCCATGTTTGACGAACTCAATATTTCGATCCAGTAGCCGTCGGGATCTTTAATAAAGGCGATTCCGCTCATTTTTCCGTCGTTGGGTTTCTTTACGAATTCTACCTCCATTTTCTCAAATCTCTCGCAAGCTTTATCTACGTCAGGTACTGTTATTCCAATGTGTCCTGAACAAGAAAAATGTCAATTAGAAGGTTAAATGATAACTTTAAACACCAATAATTTAAGAAAAATAAATTATTAAAAGTTACCTACCAAAGCCTCTGGGATCTGAGTTTCCATTATGGTAATTCAAATCAGGATCTGTTTCAGTTCCCCAGTTGCTGAAAGATAATATAAAGATAATATCTATGAAGTCTAGCCACGGCTTTCGAATAAATTTGTTGTATAATTGTATAATAATAAATTTGTTGTATAATTGTATAATTATAAATTTGTTGTATAATTGACTGCTTACTGAGTAAGTTCAATAGTAGCTTTCCTACTAAAGGTCCATTCAATAGATTCTCTTCTATCGCTTGGTATATCCGAGGCATTCTCGTATCCCATAAAATAGAGAGAAAACTTTAGCTCCGGAAAATCAAGTTTTTGCAAGAGTCTCATTCCTAAGACTTCGGTATAAAATGGTAAGGACTTCCGAGGATCTTTTATTCGATACATAGTTTGCTGCATTATATAATCCTTAGTGACAGGATCTGGTTCTTTGCAAAGCTCTCGAGCTTCGCTGTTCGTTAAACCCGAAGGCTCTCCCATCTAAAAAGAGTAAAGGAATTCGAATATTTATCAAAAAGAAAACTACATAATAACTTAGGATATAAAATCCATGTAATAACAGTATTTACCAATAACTTCAATTATTCATTATAGCTAGAACAAATTCATCATATATGCATCAAAACGAGACTTTTACCAAAATCTGCCAAAATCTTTGCCCCTAATCAAATACAAATTTTCAATAATTGCATATTTTAAAGTTACAAGATTGGTTATGCTCGTAGTAAAAAACTTAATTATAATAACTATTTGACAAAACAATGATGGAAGTACAATTAGTGATAGAGATCTTCAAGGACGTTTGGTATAGTAAAAAAAAATGTGCAAAAATGTTAGATTGCTAAAATTTTCAAATTCAACTTGAAAATTTATAAAGCAGACTTATTACATAATGTATCTTACAAATATTGTGATTAAGAAACAATATAGTGATTACAAATATTTAAAAAAGTGACAATAAAATCTTTACAATCTTTATGACCTCCGCAAGAAAAAGGTAGGTTAGTATCAGGTATTTGGGTTAATAGCGAAAAATATAACATAACTATTTTTTGTAAAAAGTGAATTGATGAGAAGATTAAATGAAAAATGATAAACGTTTGTAAAAATACAAATACTTACCTTGTGACGAAAATATTGAGCGAAAATTGATTGAGTTAAGCTGCGCGGCGTGTGATAAAGTTCCCGATTAAACATTGAAGTGGAATATCTTCATTTTTCATTCACGACATCACCCTTTCCACTTTTCGTCTGCTCGTTTACGACGTTTACATTTACGTCGTTTACCTTGTACGGCGATATATATATATGTTATACATATACGTAACGCTTTTACGCTTTCAGTACTTGTCAAAAACGTAAGAGAACCAAAGATATTCTTTGAGAAAACCTAGTTTTCGAAATCAAAAATTTAATTAGAGCAAATATGGCTCATTGGTTTCACCGTAACACTCTTAAAGCTACTACAAATCATAAATTTGAATTAAAAATACCGAATCCAACAGATGCATCGAGGAAACTTCTGAGGTTAGTTTTGTTTTACCCATTTTTGGTCATTTATGTTTTGCAGCAACCTTTTGCGTTGTTAAGGAGTTTTAAAGTGTATAACTAAAAATAGATTTTATAAAATATAAAGCTTAAAATTCTACAGAGTATAAAATTCATATATATGAAAATACAACCTTTGCCGCACTAACAAGTACATATACTTTGAAAAAAGCGGGAGAAATATATATAATAATATAATATATATAATCTGAAATATATAATTCTGTCTTTTTTTATGATAATTAGAATTAAACATGTTATATTCAGTGGTGTTTTGAATTAATTCAAGTTCTATATTTTTAACTGTTATAAAATTAGTTTTTAAAACATTTTAGTATTGCAAATTGTATTTTATTTAAATTCTTTAATTTTGCTCAAAATTTGCAGTGACTTGAAGATATCACGAAGTCGCCTTTTAGACCTGATTCGAAATGCTAACAATACAAGTGACACAATTGAACCAGCCTTTTTATCCTATTTGTCATTATTATACGGTTTTATGTGGGAAGTAGAAAAACCTGATGGAGGTCATCAGTTCGGAAGGCCAAATCCCAGTAAATTACGCAATGTATTTGGATTTAAATGGACTCATACATTACTGGGATCAACGACACGGTATTAACAAATTTCTATTCATTTATATATGTATATATATTCTCTATATAAAATTGTAGACAATTTAGTTAATAATGTCTGGTTTCCATTCCTGTTATTAGTTCGAGTGCAGATTCAATTTATGAAGCTGCCAACATGAGTATGAATATTGGCCTCTGGTTCATGAAACACGCTTCAATGATAGCCGCAAAAGACGAGTGAGTAATAATAATTTTATTAATTATCGTGTCATCGAGAAAAAAAGTTTTTAAATCATTCGCCTAAAACTTCAGTATTTCAATGGATGAAGCAAAAGAAGTGCACACAATGCTCAGACGTGCTGCTGGAATATTCACTTTCGTACAAACAGAATTTTTACCACAATTGGCAAATCCACCGATACTAGGTAGCGATTTGGATCCAAGGGTCATAAATGCCTATATAAATCAATGCACTGCAGAAGCACAAGAAGGTAAACTTTATTCCTCCGAATTAAACTTTGTCTATTTCAAAAAACCATAAATGTATTCTTTCTTTTCTAGTTACGGTTGCCAGAGCAATTGAATTAAAACACAACCCAAGCTTAATATCTGCTTTGGCTAACGAGACAAGTAAATTATTCCTTGACGCTGCTAATACTTTGCGACCTTTTAAACCTGAGATCTCGATGCAATGGATCAAGTATTTGGAGTTGAAAGCATCCTTTTATCAATCTTATGTAAGGAGATATTTGGAAGTACGTGTGTAAGTGGAG
The DNA here is from genome assembly GCA_904066015.1 of Synergus gifuensis. Taxonomy (NCBI): domain Eukaryota; kingdom Metazoa; phylum Arthropoda; class Insecta; order Hymenoptera; family Cynipidae; genus Synergus; species Synergus gifuensis. The sequence continues at coordinate 1,072,040 of CAJFCO010000077.1, forward strand.
AATCGAAGACCGAAAATCTAAACTAAATGTGTCTTTTAGGCTTATAACTACTGTGGAATAAACCTACTAAGTATGGACAAATGTGGTGAAGCGATAAAAGCGCTACAAGAGAGTGAAAGTTGCTTAAATAAAGCAAAAGAACTTTGTCAAGTTTATGCAAAGACAAATGGACCTGCACCTCGTGTTAAAGTAGATCAGCATGCTGTTTTCAAAAGATTGGCACCATCTGTTAAACTTGCGCTGGACAAGGGAAATCGCGAAAATGGTTTAATGTAATTAAATTTTAGAATTAAATTATTTTAAGATTGTTTCTAGAAAATTAATTTCTAAAATTCATGTCTATGTTTCAGATATCATCACACGATTCCTGGAGAAGTACCTGCATTGGACACAAAAGCGACGTTCGGTTTAGTAAGTCCTATCAATTTTCAAATGCCCACGCCAAATTCTCTCTGGAATTTGGGCACGTATTCCTCTTTAGTAGGAGTATCGCCTGCAAAAGCTGGTAACGAGCACGATTTGCCTCCAGTAAAAGAAGAGGCAGTACACCAATCGAGTAAGGAACCAAAAAATGAAAGCGGCTGCACTTTACAGTAAATGCGTTATTCTGAAGAAAGCTATTTGCGCACAGCTTTATATTTGTTTAAATTTAGTTTAAATCCTCGATAATATCTTTTTATATTTTAACTGCATTAGTTTTGAAAATTTGCAGTATTATGTACTTGACCTAGTCAATATTTCGGCGACGATCTAAAATCAAAATTCAATTCATATAGATTATGAAAGAGAAAATGCGTTGTTGCAAAAAAATATTTATATCTATTTAAGAAACGTTAAAAACGTTATACTATACCAGTGGAAAAAAGTTCGTGATATCTTTGTGAACTTAGAACACTCTAAACTTTTAAAATTTTAATAAACATCCTTTAAGATGGATCCAAGTTTCGATTCAAGAAACAAGAATTGAAATCTCCGTGTTCATACAAAGAATTTTAATGGCTTTCGATCCATTTTATATTAAATATCATTGGTAAGAAATCTTCTTATACATAATTAATAATATCCTCTAAATCTAGAATTCTTGTTGAATCGGATATTATGAGAGATGTTACGTATTTTTTGATGACGTATAAAGGGACTGTAAGACCGACATCGAGTAATGCTTACTGCAATATTAATATATGTTCACGATTATTTATGCTTCTCAGCTCAGTCATCTTGAGATTAATATGTTTGTATTTATTAATAATTATTCTTAATATATTAATTATTTGTATTAATGTATTTTTGCAAGGCTTATCTCCGAAGCATTACATGCATATGAAATCAAGCAATATTTGTAATATAAAATTATCCGTAAACTATTCTTTAAGATTATAGTGATATATGTGTATGTACCAGAGAATGTGCTTTTATATTATTTGCGTTTTATTTTATATTGATGATAATGAGAATTTATATTTAATTTATGTTATATATATATGTAAGTAATTATAAATTGTGTGGAACGTTTTATCGAAGCCCATAACAGCGCTAAAAAAATACATTTCTTTGAATCTTCCTGATTTTAAAATAGCGCACCAGAATCTAACAATTTTATTCCAGGGTGGGGTAGATGGCGTTTCGCGCAGGGTTGTGAAATGATGCGTCATTCTTTCAGAAATTCTGCCATTGGCTATAATCTGGCACGCGATTCAAAATCAAATTAAATCAATTCGATTTTGACTTGCGCGCCAAATTTTGACCAATGGCAACATTTCTCCAGCGGGAAGCCAATGTGTGCTGCGTGCGCAGGGAGCCAACTTTGAGAGCACTGATTTTTAATGGTTTATGGTTGCGTTTAGAGTTCTTAAATTCTCGAGAACTTCAATCCAGGTTATATGACCGAGAATATGACAGAATTTATGAGAATTTAAGAATTTATGATTTTTAGAAAAATTGTTATTGTTTACATTATTTATATAGTTAAATTTTAGTTATTTACTAGCTAAGGCATATATAGGAATGTAAAATATGCAAAACAATAGCTTACTAGTTAATTGAAGTCACAAAATTTATCTTATTATAAACGTTATAAAGGTCACTTTATAGGTTATGTTAGACGCTAACATAACCTATTCTCTTTATACATTTGTGACAAAGTTTTTTCATTTACAACATGTGTAAAGCTCATTAAAATAAATAAATACACTATAATAGAAGTGCAAAAAACAGTTTATTATACTTTATCAGTTAATTAATCAAAAATTTCCTCCCTTGTCATCAAAATCTCTAAAATCATAAGTTCTTATAAATTCTCAGAGAATTTAAGTCTCGGTTATATTCTCGGTTATATTCTCATTCTCGTTACCGTTCTCGAAGTAATATAACCGACTAAGAACTCTAGTTGCGTTAGTTTAGTACACGGTCGTGGTTTAGTATAATATATGTTCTATGTTAGTATTGGTGAGTATTGGTTAGTATACATCATACATCCATGCATAAACGATTTGTAACGTTTTAACCTCTACGACTACTCTTGCACCGTATAAAACACCGTAAACTACAAAAGACTTAAAAATGTATGTATTCACATTTGTTTATATCTTTTATTGTTCTGAGTTAAACATTATTTAGTAGAAAATTTGTTCCACAATTCTATTAATTATCAATATCTTAATATTGATGTCATAACCTATATTCCCTCTATATCAAATTTGCCGAATACTTCCCTACAAGAGAAAAAATGTATCTAAAAAATATAAAGTGATATCGATCGTGAAAATAAGGATCTTATTGATTACACAAACATTTTTCAGGTCGGCCCTAACTAAACCTAAGTCGGAAATGACTCCAGAAGAACTCGCAAAGAGAGAAGAAGAAGAGTTTAATACAGGACCACTATCCGTTCTCACTCAATCCGTAAAGAACAATACCCAAGTACTGATAAATTGCAGAAACAACAAAAAATTACTTGGCCGTGTAAAGGCTTTTGACAGACATTGCAATATGGTCTTGGAAAACGTGAAAGAAATGTGGACAGAACTTCCACGTACTGGAAAAGGAAAAAAAAAGGTGAGTTTAATAAGTGCATACCATAATATAAAATACTTCTTTTATCATTTGATATTTTACAAACAAATGATATTACTGAATCTCTTTTTACAGGCGAAACCAGTTAACAAGGATCGATTCATCTCGAAAATGTTTCTACGTGGAGATTCGGTCATTCTAGTTTTAAGAAATCCACTAGCGACTGCAAGTGGGAAATAATTTTTCTGCTTCATTTTTCATGTATGTTAAGTCGAAGAATAAATTTCTTAATTTGTAAGTAATTTTTGAGGTCTGTATTTCAATTATCTAACTCTTAAATTAAACAAAAAAATTCTCTTATCATGAATAACGTTTATTTTTCAAGAAAGTACAAATATGAAGTGCAATTAATCCTTTTCTGCAATGGCAGTTAAATGTTTATCGATTTCCGTCTCCGTGAGAACGCTGAAAACAGAATATTTTTTACAATATGAATTAATCAACGAAAAACTAGGTTTCTAAAGAAAGTATAAGTTTTACTTACTGGAACTTTGGATTGTCCTTCGAGACAATGCCAACTTCGATTTCCGACGGTTTAAAATCCACAGACAAGACAGTAGAAAGACAAGTAATTGCTAACTGAATAGTTTCATCGTACTCGTAGTTTTGCTTTTTCTTTAGCTTTTTCTCAAGATAGGAATTAGCTTCTGCTTGTTTAGATCCAGCGGAAACGGCTCTGTAGCCGCAGAAGTAGCCAGCAGGATCGGCTTTGTAAATACAAGGCCCCTTTTCTTCATCGTAAGCTATGAGAATCATGGAACATCCAAGAGGACGCATTTCTGCATTTTGTGTATATACTTGGCTAATATCAGCTACTCGGCGACACAAGCAGTCTACCGGAATTTCGTAACCGTTCTTATACTTAAAATTGGCTGCTTCGTAACGAGCACGTTGAACTTGAGATTTGCTATCAGCTGAAAAATTGAAATGATTAAATAAATTGAAGATACGTTTGCAATGTAATTTGCGGCTGAATTTGAGGCTTACCAATCATGCCAGTCATTACCACGCCAATGTATTCCGTAATGTGGAACAAGTGGGTCACGCTAGATGCATCGAGCAACTTATCCTAGAATAAGAATTGTTTATTTGAAACAAATACAATCTAAGAAAACAAATAATGAAAATTACATTATGTCAGTCAATGTCAGTGGACACAAAGCTGTCAGCGTTAAATAAAAATTGTATTGATAAATGATAGCATAACAGAGAAAATATGTAAAGCTTAACTACAGATCATTGTTAGAAAAAGTAAAATTGAATTTAAAAGAATGTTAGCTCGTTTTTTGGAGTAGAAATCCCAGACTTAACCTATACTCAATAACTGATCCTGGAAAGAAAAATTACTTACGGGAACTTTTTTCTGTGTAGCAATAACGGCGGTGTCTACACCTTTAACAGCAACGGACGTAAGTCCTCCTTGATTAATAGCTTTAAAAGCATATTCTGTAAGAAACGGAAAAATAAAGGTTCAAAAGTGCTGATCACGCCGCGTCATTGTGAAAGTACAAAATATAGAAATATTAGAATTTCAGTAGTCTGTGGGAAGGATTCAAAAAATAAAAATATAGAAGATGGTTTTTTACTACATACCTACTTGATAAAGTCGCCCTTCAGGCGAAAAAATAGTAATATGCCTGTCAAAACCAGCGCTACTACCTCGCGACATGTTTGTTAATGCGATGGTAGCGCCACTCACATAAAACTAAAAAGCCTCCCTCTGACACATTTTGCACATATATGTATGTACATTACATGGTTTATGTATGTAAACCGCGAGAATGACAAGCAATCAATGACAAGCAACCTATCAACAAACCATGTTTACAATACATAAATACATTGACCTTTTTTTCTATATTCGCATATTTATTTTTCAGAAATGAGCTCTCAATCTCATATTCAATTCAAAATTGTTGATGGTATATAATATTACGTACAATCTCAAATTTTTTCGTATTTTATTTTTTAATTTCCAAGGTTTCAAATATTTCTTGAAAACTAGGCTGAATACATACGGCTCCTGGAGGCCTGGAACTCTGAGTTGAAAATGTCAGATATGTTGACGGAAACCGTGTGGCGGCGCCACCTATGCAGTTCCCCTATAATTCAAATAATGCATGGCAAAAGCAAAGATATTAGATATTACTAATTAGATATTAGATATTACTAATATCTTTGGCAAAAGTGTTAAAAAACAAATTTTAATTAAAAAAAAATAATTTTCTGATAGTTCTGCGTAAAAGATAGTGATCTTTAAGATTCTTTTAATTTGTTAAATTAAAAATGATTTGCGAAAATCGTAAAATTTTGCTGCTTTTAGACGTAAATCCAAATGCATTCTTATACTTATAACTACAACAGATTATTATTCATACGCAGTTAAATTAAACATATAATTATTTTTGTAATTTTTAAATATCCGAAAAGAAAATAGTAATAAAAAAAATAATAATATATACTTTATTTATCATTTATGTAAATTCATGTCGAATTTTCAAACATTTTAATGAACAATTTATTTATTTTTATCTCTTAAAAACGGGATTGGTAAAATTAATAAAGTAATCCCTAAGTTGTAAAATGAAAATTTGTTTATAGATATATATTTTTTAGTGACTGTTATAAGTATTAAACATATACTTATGCTTTCATAGTAACAAAAAACAATTTTTTAATGCAAAATTATTAAT
>CAJFCO010000077.1:1078204-1094077 GCA_904066015.1 Synergus gifuensis
AGACTCCACCATAAGAGAGACCATGTTTTCGGGCTGAACATCTATGCAAAATTTTACAATTTTCGCAAATCATTTTTAATTTAACAGATTAAAAGAATTTTAAAGATCACTATCTTTTACGCAGAACTATCAGAAAATTATTTTTATTTAATAAAAATTTGTTTTTTAACACTTTTGCCATGCATTATTTGAATTATAGGGGAACTGCATAGGTGGCGCCGCCACACGGCTTCCGTCAACTCTCATGACAAATATTTTCTACAGGCCTCCAGAGAAGTGGCATCTGGCATGGGGCTGATACATACAACCGCTCTCAACGGCATAGCTGCGCGCGCATTGTTTTGGCTTACCGCTGGAGAAATTCTCCCGTTGGTCAACATTTAACGCACGCAATTCAAAATCGAATTAATTTAATTCGATTTTGAATCGCGCGCCAGATTACAACCAATTGCAGAATTTCTTAAGCAGGAAGCCAACACGTGTTGCGCGCGCAGGCTGCCCCATTTGAGAGCACTGGCCTGCGCAGAAATGTATGTAACAAACATGGCCTTTTTCGTAGTTATGGTCCCAGTTATGAGGTGTTTGTGAAGTATAATATTTAAATTTGTTTATTAGAATAATCATGGTTTCAAAAGCCGCAGTAGGAATCGCTGTTGGAATTGCCGGTATTTTTGTCGGATACTGTTTCTACTTTGATCAAAAACGACGTAGTGATCCTGACTTCAAAAAGAAACTTCGTGAACGTGAGTTTTGTTCAGATATAATTTCCCACTTCTAACATGTGCTCTTTTTATATTTTTTGAAAGAACATATTACCTAGATTTTTCATTTCATTTTAGTCTTAATCTTATTCACACTTATTTTATAAATCGTCTCAATGATTTAAGAATGTGTCTGTCATGAGTTTGTAGAGGTTTTGTTGATCCCTTCGCGTTGAACTTTTAGAGATTAATTTCTATAAAATTACGCAAATTTAGAGTTCATTGCGTTGAGAGCAAGGGTTGAACACGTGCTTCATTCGATACTGAGAAAACTTTCTAAATCATTGTAAGACATATTTTTATTGAGTTTGATTTTATTTCACTTAATATTCAGGATTGTGCCGTTAACAATTTTATTTTAGTGATAATTTACATCCTTGTAATTTTATTTAGAATAAATATACAATTTAATTATTTAATTATTATAATAAAAATGTTACGACAATGTCATAATTAAAGTTTGCAATATTATATTTCCATTTAATTTTCAGGAAGAAAAGCCAAGAAGGAAGCACAGAAATCTGGATCAAAAATACCAAATCTGAAGGATCATGACGTAGTTCAAAAGTTCTTCGTGCAAGAGGTACTTTTTAATGTTTTATTTGTTATTTTTGTCTTTATATTTAACTAAATCGAAATAAATAAATTCTTAAAGGTGGAATTGGGAGAAGAATTACTGGCATCAGGGGACCTGGATGGTGGAATTGAACATTTGGCCAACGCAGTTGCAGTTTGTGGTCAGCCTCACCACCTTCTTCAAGTTCTTCAAAAAACACTGCCTCCTCAAGTGTTTCACCTTCTTTTACAGCGGTTGCCTTCTGTTGGACAAGTAAGATATTTCTAATTACAAAAATGTACTAAATTCATTTTCATAATTTCAATTGTAAAATGTTAATTATATCTTATTAAATTATAGAAACTCACTACACAAGGGATGGCAGAAGAAGATGTCGAATAATCGTCTAAAAAGCCTCGTTCGTTGTTTTCATACCAATAAAAGCAACGTTAGTAGAAAACTCTTCTTATTGCATAACGTAGTACGACTTTGATTAGTTCGTGTTAAAACGTCTAAGTCTCGTATTGACTCGTGAAACTTCCATTGAATTTATTTTTTACCGCGTTCTAAATTGTTTAAGATATTCGACAAATATTGAAGTGGAACAATTTGAAGCTTTTGGCAACATCATTTGATTAGTCATAATCGTTATAATGACCTATACAAAATTTTCCACAATGAATCTTGACATTTACTACTGTTAAAAATACCTAGTATTGTACTTATACTCTTTAACTTGATTTTACTTTAAACTCTCCGGTTTGATAAATCTTAGTGTTGTAAACTTTGTTAAAACTTTAATACTGACGGTTATAAAATCGTTTAGAAATGCTTTTCTTAAGTCTTGTTAAAATTAATGTAGGTTTTCCAGTTAAAATGCATTTATAAAAGAACTCTCCAGAAGGAAATTTACATTTTTGTTAAATTTCTTGTTACCTTGCAGAATGATCAACAAATACATTTGCTCAATTGTGAGATGAGATCTATGCATTTCTTTTCCAGTATTTGGAACCAATCTTGCTACTTTTATATTTTACAAATGCTTTGTAAGCTTGTTTCCAAACACTTCGGAATTCTCGAAAACAGAGTTGAAGCATTGATGTATAGAAATGTCTATATTCTTGTAATAAGGTATGATACCAAATAAAAAGGCAAATGTTGAAAGAAGGAAGGTTAAAGGATATTCAAAGGCTTTTCAAGAAGCTAGTCAATTTCAACGACACAACCTCCATTTTTATTAACAATAATTTACGATCTTTTATTTACAATTCTAGAATCGCTTAGAAAAATCCCTTAATTTGCGTTACCTACTACAAACCATTCGAAATGTACATTTTATACATATATACTGCATAAAAATAGTATAATGTTTGTAATGATAATATGTATTCATATAAGCATTGTACAGACAACAATGTAGGTCAGTGAATAATGGATAAATATAATTTGTAGACTTAAAAGTCAACACCATTGTCATAATATTTTAATTTACTTTCCACCATAATAATACTTTCTTACATATAATTATTTATAAATTATTGAGAATGCACAATTTCTTGTACAATGTACTTTGGAGGTAGATATCGATGTTGGTGACAATCGTAAATATAATTTTATCGGATATCAGTTAGAATTTCAAATATGTTTGTCGTTATCGAGTCTCTTATGCGTTAAATCATTAGAAAGGGCAGTGATGACCATGATCTCGTATGTACATACAATAAATGTGCTACAAATGCAGAGATTTTTTCAAAATTCTGCTGGAATATGTACAAGGCGATACAAAAACAATATAAAGAACTCACTGATAATGCCGATTTGTGCAACAAATCTGGAAACTCTGGAAGATAATTTTGGTAACTTAATATATATAAATATAATTTCATGACTAAACATAAATTAACAATAAAGCACAGGCTAGTATTGCAAGTTCCTGTTGGCTGATTGGTACTAGATCAAGCGCAAATTAATTGACTTTAATTTAAAGATTTTTAAAAAGGACTCCATATTTAATAAATGAAAAAATAAGTAGTTAACAGCTGTTTCCGCAAAGACTTATTTACCGAGAGTTGAATTTTAAGATATTTACATAAGCTGCACTTCGAAGCTTGGAGTCGTACCATATTTGGTAAATATAAGTACCAACTAGATCTGTTTCCAGAACTTGAAATAAGAGAGTGATATTTAGAATACAGAACGTTACGATGAGTTAAGAATTTCATTTCTAGCTGCCGACATAATGTCTAAAGCATTTTTATCTACCAAATTTTTGGCGACTTCTTTCCCAAGATCTTCGGCACCTGCAAGACTTAGACCACTTACTTTACCCGGTGCGACACTGCAGTATAAACGCGGTTCTCGATATGGACATTTCCTGATAGAGAAAAAAGGTATTAGGATTAAAGTTCTCTTTCTTTAGATTTAGAACAGTTCTTAAGGGTTTTGGGTCAAATTCCAACTTCAAAATTAGATTTCTTCATTTTACTTAACAAATATTATAATTAGATATTTTTCACTCTGTAGCGCAATTCTTTTTTTAAATAGAAATATGCATACAGAACGAAAAAAAGTATAATTTAAATACTTCTTTTATAAAATGAAGAGATTGAATTTTGAAGTTAGATTTCAAGTTCCTCGTTTTAAGGAAAAAGCATTCAAAGAAAAAAAATTTTTTGGTCTATAGATACACTTTATAAGCGAAAAAATATTTAATTATAATATTTTATGATTAAAATATGGAAATAAAATTTTGAAGTTTAAACTTAGTTCCAACAACCTTAAATAAATAGAATATTTAGAATTACACTTACTTTGGAGGTTCACCATCGTCATCCGGTATAAACAGTTTTCTTTTTAAAGTATTTTCAATTAAAGTTTTTCCATCCAGTGACCAAACTGCACCAGTGATAGTTAAATCATTTCCATTCAGCGAAGAGGAAACGGCAACAGGTGCAGAACAACCACCGCCTAGAGTTTTTAAGAAAGATCGTTCGCAAACACATCTGAGAGTGGTATCAACGTCATACAATGGTTCCAGAAGAGAAAGGATTTCCCAATCTGACTCTCTACATTCAACGCCTAGGGCTCCTTGACCAATAGCGTACAAGGCCTCTTCTGGTTCTAGTATCTGTAGAAAGAGATCTCAGATTTTAGCCAAGGCCAAATTTTGGTATGATGAAAAATAAGTCAAGGAGCAAACTTATTTTTCAGTTACTCATGAGTAATCGCAGTCAATAAATTTGTTTCAAAGTTTATCTTATACCTGGCTTATCCGATCTTGCCAACCCATCCTGTTCAATCCTGCTGCAGCCAAAATTATTGCTGCAAAAGGTCCATTTTCGTCATCTAGTTTTTTCAATCTGGTGTTTAAGTTTCCTCGAATGTTCTCTACTTTTAATTTCGGCATATTCCTCGCTAATTGTGCGGATCTTCGTAATGAACTTGTACCAATTACACTACCCTCTGGTAATGTGGCTAATGTTTTACCTCCGTATTTTTTGGACATCACGACAGCATCACGTTCATCTTCACGTCTGAAACACAACACATTTTACATAGAAATTCGAAAAACATTTTACTTAGTGTCTATTAATTTATTGTAGAAAAATTACTTTAGTATTGCACCCAGAATCATTCCTTTTGGTAAGGTTGTCGGCAGATCTTTTAACGAATGAACCAAAAAGTCAACTCGTCCTTGTTCTAAAGCCAACTCTAGTTCCTCTGTGAAAAGTGATTTTTCTCCAATTTTCGGCAAAGACTTGTCTAAAATTTCATCACCTTTAGTGCTCATTGTAACTAGAAATAATAAAAGTAAATTAACGTCTTAATTTCCTGTAAAGAAATCTGTAAATTATTAATGTACAATTAGAAAGGTCCTGTCGAGAATTAATTATGGCATGGAATAATTGAAGCGATAGTAAATATTGCAGTATAATAATATGTACTATAATTGTCAATTATGTAACCGTCATTCTAATCTTTCTCTTTTTATACAATAAAGTGCTACTTCTACAAGTCATGCACTGATATTATTCTTAAATAAGATCGGCAATTATGTTCTACGTAGAACAATAAAAAAAATATATATACAAATTCATAATTTGTTTCTTTAATGCAAATAATTTTTTTTTCAAAATAAAAAGTTTTGAGATTCCTGAATTGTAAATTCAGGGAGGCCACAAGATTCAATTTTTTCATTTCCTTGACATTTTCCAGACTTTTCCTTGACATTCAGACAAATTTATCTGACAGAAAAGTATTAAAAATGCAAATAAATTTTCAGAAAAAATACTATTAAAATTTTTCAAAAATTTCGTATATCACTTTAAATCTTTCGAAATTTAAAATCACTTCACAACACTTAAAATTCGTAAAAATCTCTTAAATTTACGACAACCTTGGAAATCTCTTAAAATTTTTTTAAATTATTGAAAATCTCTCGAAATCATTAGAGAAACCCAAAGAATTTCAAAGAATGCCTGAAAATTTTTTATAATATATAATATATCCTTACCTATTTCAAATGTTTTCTTCGGATAATACTCCTTTAAGCAGCTGATAACATGTTTTGTTTGAATCAAAGCCAGCTGCAAAAAATTAATTTCAGATTAGAATAAAATTCCTACGAGATATAAACTCTAAAAAATATATGTTAATTGATATGCAAAAAATTTTTCCTATTATTTTAAATTGTTGTTTCTATTATAAACAGTACAAAATATAAATTTAGACATTATTATTTAAAAGAATAGAAACATGAATCTTATGGTTGCTCCAAGAAAAGAAAATTGCTCCATAAAAATGAATTCTTGACAACTTATCATGCATACAAAAAGTGAGAAACATAATCGTAAACTATAATTTATCATAAGTTAAGTAGTTCTTTCCCTCTTTAGAATCTACTATACTCTTATGATTACTCGTTTACTGTGAATTTTATTTTGTTGATTTCATATAGTTGAATTAAATTTAGTTGAGGATAAACAAATTCTTACAATGGATTCCCACGTTTGAAATTATGTTTGGATAAATAGTTTTTTAAAGGCAAAATAAAAGGATAATAAAAAAGTTATTATTAAAATAGTTTACTGTGAATTTATGCTTGAGGAAAAGATTGTTGGGATATTACATCCTTGATAAAAAGAAAAACTAAGCTCTCTTATTTAGGAAAAAACAAATATGTAATATATTTAAGTATGCAGGATCAGCTTTGTATCAGATTCAGCTTTCAGAAAAGATAAAAGAGATTTCATAAAATAAAAACTGGAACCTGAATTACAAATCTTTTACAAATTTGAAAATAATGAAAAAAATGTACATAATCATGAATCTGTCATCTCGAAAAAAGAAATGGAGAGGCATTTCTTATCTTCAAATTTAAAATTCACAAATTCTATTTGTTTTACTCTTATACTATATACATAAGTAATAAACCACGAAAATTTACATAAAAATTTAACCCCTTCATCTTTAAAAACAACATGATAGAAGTTAAAAAAAGATTAGAATAATAAATACTGTATGGTACTTGAGTAAAAAAATAATTTAAAAAAATACAAAAACTTCATGCGTCGTGAATATAAAGTTTATGATAATTCTATGGAAAAAATGTTAATGTTTACCTCACTTTTACGAGATCCTACGCGGATTACGTCACGTGGCTCTGTGCTGGTCATAATGGAGTTTGGTCGTTGCTTTAATACCTTTTTCTAATTACTAACAATTGCTTTCTCACGAGGTTATCCGTTTTTACGAAAAAAATTCTTGGAATGTATCACGAGGATATCATTGCTGATGTAGGTTTCAATGAGGTCAAAATGTTGTAAATGACTTTCACTTGTACGATTCGCTTTTATTAAATCCCTTTCTTATTTTGCGATGTCTTGCTCGGGATGCTTGAATTAATTAATAAAGGAACCTACAAATTTCACAGTCACTGACACTGCAGCAGAATGTGAAATGAACTAATGTAAAATGTAAATAATTATAACCGCAAACGCCCCATTGTATCCCGTATCCTTCCACATGGAACTTGGATGAAATGAAACTGATGCAAACTGATGAAAGTCGAAACGAAAGAATCAGAATTCAGAGATACATCATATTCACTACGCATGCGTTAGATCCATTGAAGCCATTGGCTGGAAATATTTGACTTCTTGAATTTTAAATTTGTATATATGAAAGTTATCAAGTAAATCTAAGGTAGGTAAAAGGGGTAAAAGTTCCAAATTCCTAGTCACCTTACAAATAGTACGACACAATGGTCTGTCCAGTGTCCCGTCTGTCCCAATAACTGGCCGATGCTTCATATGAGGCATTGGGACTTTTATGTACCTTACGGTTCAAAAAAGGTCATTGATAAAATTGTAAAATTTTTATTCGCTTAAAATTATTGGTTTCCTAATTTTTTACATTTTTTTATAGAAGAAAACACACATCAGTGCCGGATCTAGGATTTGATCGAAACGGGGCAAAAACTTGACATTCGCGCCCTTTCCCTCCAGAATTTGAGATTATGTAATGACTTCAAAAAACTGACTTTTTTTAGACATATGAATTTTGCGTTTCCTGAAATTGCCGCCCGGGGCAGGCGCCCCGGTTTGCCCCCCCTTGGATCCGGGGGCTGACACACATTTTTGTAAAATTAAATTTTAATCTTCCAAAATTTGTTATTCAAAACTTAAATTGACTAGGCTATTAAATTAACTAGCTTTTTATTAATGCTTGTCTTTCTTTTTTTTGTCGGAAACTGTATACTTATCATAGCTTTTAGTTGGGTCGAAAGGTTCCCATCTACTCGCAGGAAAAATATGCTTATTCCTCTCGTACCAAGATCTGAAAAGATAAATATATTTTGTTTAAACAGAGAATTTGTGGAGAAAAGAATATAAAGAGAAATATAAAATAAATTCCAAACCTTAGCAAAACTTTCCCAGCATGCGATTCTTCTGTTTCGATAGAAGCATCGTGCATCACACGAACATCATCGTGAACGTCGAAAGTAAATAGAGGTCCACTTTTTCCCCTTGCCTAAAAAGAAATATTTTGTAAAGAAACTTGCATAATTAACTTTGGTAAGAACACATTTTCTCTATTAAAAATATCTAGTTGTTATAAACGTTTTAATTGTTTCAACTTACTTTCGTCACTATAAAATCATAAAATGTATAATGATGAGGAAGAATTAAATCTTCCTTCACATACATCAATTGATCAGCCATAACTGTTTTCAGTTCGCTAAATTCTCTCCTGAGAACTTCTAAACATCTTTGTAACAGTTGATATATCGAATTTCCTATAAAGAATAAAAACTTAATATCCATGTAAATACTTTCAGCATGGAGAACTTAATAAAATTTTGAAAAATATGTACCTTTTTTCATTGTAACACTACGTCTGTGTCCAGAACCGTCCCAGTAACTAAACACGATCTCGATCTCTTCTTCTTTTAGAGTCTGTTGTTTCCTGGCCCACTCTTGTCTCAATTCTTCCCTCAATCTTTTTTCTTCTTCCTCTCTTTCTCTGTCAGGCAAGAAGCTTGTGTCAACGTCTGGATTTTTCTTAATTTTCTTTACTTTCGGCTCTGGTTCAATATCCTCAGATTCCTCATCATCCTCGTCAGCATCGTCATCAAGATTGAAAGACAAAGCCTTAATTTGCTTCTTTTGATTATTTTTCTCCTCTTGTTTGGCTTTTAAAGCTTTTTCTTTTTCCTTTTCTTTATCAAGTTCTTTCTGAGCAAGTTTTCTTTCTCGTTCTTTAACAATGTTCTCTTGCTTAGCTTTCATTTCGTTGAGAGTGACAAGACCAATTGTCGAGGACTTGAGTTGCTGCTCGACTGCATTGTAATGTGTTGCAAATTTATTTTCAATATTGTGAATTTTGAGATCATCTTCAATTTTCTTCTTTCGATATTCAATTTCCTGTTGAGCAATCTCACGTTTTTTCATTAGTTGCATGGCTCGTCCAGCCTCACTGGCTGCTCCTTTATAATGTGCCATGTTGATTTGATTTCTTTTCAGTATCGAATCTTAACTTACAAATTGTATACTGTAATATAAAGAATGGACATTAATTTGTATTTTAAAGGGAGCTATAAAGGATCTTTATAATTTCATCTGAGCTCCAAACGATTTAAGTATTCGTATTTATCAATGTTTGTTAATTTTGAATAATTAATTCACGTATTGGAAAGATAAATATGCACATACCATATTATTTTTTATATAAAACTAACCTCAAATACAGAAACATATATTCCTGATATTAATATTTTTATTCTTGGTATAAGTACATTGACACAAAAGAAATTTCCATAATGGGAGGAGTTTTTACAACCACAATTTTATTAATTCTTAACAATTTTATTCATTTTTCTTGACAAATTTGATAATTGAAAGTGCCTTTCTTTTCATTCAATACTATACAGAAATTTCTGTTTTCCACATATAAAGGTACATTCGCTTACATTACATATATGTATGAGTCTATTATTTTTGCATTTACTTACCTTTTATACATTATAAATAGTAAATTGCATCAAAACACTCGAAACACTTCGTTCATTGAATAAACGAACACAACTGCACAACCTGACAACACAATAATAATAATAATAATAATAATAATAATAATAATAATAATAACACATGGACATGACAACTAGTCAGTCAAGGGGGGTTGAATAGAGTTCTTACTTTCGTGAGTAATATTACCATGGAGTATAGACATATTCTCCATGAATATTACTGAGGTAATAAACCGTTGTGAAGTTGGCACCCGAACTATTAAAGATCCAACTTTTTTCTTATGAGATCGTTTGGTGGTCGTTTGGTGGTGTTTGGTGGTCAACTTTCGACGTTTGGTGGTCAAAATTCAAAAAGTTATGAGGTTTTCAAATTTGGGGTGCCAAATAGATAATATTTACCTAGTTAATATTAAAAAATGTTAATTCTCATAAATTCTCGTTAATTCTCTTAAATTACGTAAGTTACGGTAACGTTCTTTGTTACCTTACCCAATTTTAAATTACCGAGAATTTTCGAACTCTACTGCCAGTGCCAACTGACCAACTCTACTCAGTCTACTGCATGCAGTGACCACCATCTTTGCTATTCTTTGTGATCTTCGTGTTATACAGTGATATATGAAAAATAAAAAAATAATAGCATTGGACTTTCATGAATAATATAATAATAACAAAAATAGTTTTGTGAAAATCTGCAAAAATGTCGGTTATAGGTCGAATTGTTTTTCAAGATTTTAAAAATAAATTTCAATTTTTCCAGAAGATACAGACACGTGAGTACTATAATAACCTCTTTAGAATTATAATAAAGTTCTATAATTACAAATACTCTATTGGTATATAGAGAAAGAATATATACTTACTGTATCTTAATAATCGTAAATCTATAAAATCCATGTTCGCATTCATAGTTTCATACATTCTGTTTATAGTAATTTGGTATCATGTAATTGGAATCATGTAATTTTGTATCTATTTTGTATATGAATATTATTAATTGTTAAGGAAATGCTTTCTGCACGCTGCAGCATGCGTATAATATTTTTAGTGTAGAATAATTCTAATATAGAATTGAGTAGCATAAAATGATAAATTTTGGGATTTGAGCTTTTATTGAATCAACACCCTTAAAACTTTAATTATTTTTAGATGTGAAAGAGAAATTTCGTTTTTCAACGTTAGAAGTTACTTCTAATGTGTCTCCTAGTGATCAAAACTCGCAGCCGCAATCCGATGAGAAAATAGAGACAACCATAGAAAAAACAAGCTCATTGATAGATTCATATTATCGAGAATATCGATTTATTTATCCAGAATTTTTACCAGATCCTGCACCAGAATATCGAAATTTACTTAGAGAAAAGCTAGAGCGTAAAGATATGTTAGCAAGGAGGAATTTAATAGACATACCTGAATTTTATGTTGGATCTATCTTAGCGGTAACGCATTCTGATATTCATGCTCCCGGCAAATCCAGCAAATTTGTTGGAATTTGTATTCAAAGAACAGGATGTGGTTTGAGAGCTGCGATTATTCTTAGAAATATTGTTGATGGTCAAGGTGTCGAAATTGAGTATGACCTTTATGATCCTTGTATTCAAAAAATACAAGTTCTAAGGTAAATTCATTTTATGATAAAATTATTGGTTGCTATTTATGTACCATCAGAAAGTCTCAGACCGAATCCATTTCAAGTCAAGCAGGTTCTACACTTGAAGTTACAAGTTATACATATATATAGAAGTTTAAAAAAAAAATTTGTAGTTCTTTTGAAAAACAAAGCAAAAAATTCAATGTATCCATAACTTCGCGAAAAATTTTTTTTTGCAAATCGCAAAAATACGTATCTCCTAATATCCTCTAAGAAAAAGAAAAGACATATTTTGTCCCCGTGAAATTCTTTGACTTCAAGTGTAGAACCTGCCTAATTTGAAATGGATTCGGTTTTTAGATAATTGTTAATTATTTAAATTAAATTAATTATTCAATTTATTTTGATGTATTTTGCAGACTTGAGAAGAGACTAGATGACGATTTGTTGTACCTACGAGATGCACCTCCCCAATACAGTACGTTTCCTTTTGATTTAGAACCTGAACTTATAATAGGGAGAAAGGAAATTCCAGTCAATCCTCTCAAAGTTCCACTAAAGCCTCAACCCTGGATAGTAAAATATGAATTAAAAAATTACAAAGGAATAAAGGAAGAGACAATAATTATTAATCGTAACCGTACACGAAAAGCTAAAAACGCAGAAAAACCTTGGGAAAAATACGATTTAATGAAAATTTATCGGTGAGAATGATTTATTGCTTCAATATTTTATTTATTTATTATAATAATTATTTAAGGGAACTTAAATACTTACTGCACTAATATATGATGTTATAATGTTTTATTTTTGGTCATTTCAGTGAAACAATCCCAGAAGAGGAACAAAAAGAAGTATTTTCAGAAATTTATCCCCATCTTCATCAATTGGAGGTTTTGAGACAGAAGCAAAAACAAACACGTATATTCACTCGGCCGAAAAAAACCGGTTAAGAATTTTAGTTATATGTGTATATGTTTTCAGAAATATCACTCAGTACTATAAAAATAAAATTTTATTAAAAATATTGTAAGTATAGTTATCCTAATTTTCCTTTACAAAATTTTATAATTTCAAAATAATTCGAAGAATTAAACATTATTTAAAGGATTTAAAGTGATTTTTTAAAAATATTTTTTTCACTCTGTAGCGGTACTCATTTTTTAAATACATATAATTATGGATACAGAGCGAAACGGTACCTAGTTTTAATATTTGCCGAGTAATATGAGGAAAATCAATTTTGAAATTAACACTCGAATTCAACACCCCTAAAGAACAAAAATTTTTTAATTTACATGAAACTGGTATTTTGGACTAAAAAAAAGATATACTTTCAAATAAAAATTGTCCCTTAACAGGTTTAGAAATAGTAGTTTTGTAATAGCAAATTTGTGTATTTTCTT
This sequence comes from Synergus gifuensis, assembly GCA_904066015.1. NCBI lineage: Eukaryota > Metazoa > Arthropoda > Insecta > Hymenoptera > Cynipidae > Synergus > Synergus gifuensis. The sequence continues at coordinate 1,091,049 of CAJFCO010000077.1, forward strand.
AATCTAGTAAGCATTTACATATTACAATTTTTACGTAAAAAAGGGAATCGTTTGTGGCATACACTCATCCACATAAATGAGTAAATGTAAACTCTGACAAATTCATTACAAATTATCTGCAACTGCACAAGAAACATACAATCTCCGAAGTACACAACATCAATATTCTTTTACACAGTACCTTTTTTTTATAAATCATTTTGGCTTTGTATCTAATCTGCTATTTGAAAATTCAAGAAATGCATTTAAAGTATTCCTTAATGATATTAACTGCTTGACTATAAATGTTATAAACTCATTTAATATGGAGATTCTTAATTATTGCGACCGTATTGCAATAAATACTTGAATTAACGAATATAATAAATGAGTCTAGTATTTATTTTATTATACGATTTATTTCATGCAACTATTCTTGATATGGAAGTCTTATTTTTATAGTAATAAAGATTAAATTCAACCAATTTGTAAGTTTGCGCGCGTGTATGTGTATGTGTTGATTTCGTCAAAAGGAATATTTATCTATTCACAAAGAACAATTATGTAAAATTATTCGATACAATTACAATTATTTTACCAAAATCTTCCATCTTTCAAAGCTAAATTGTTTTTCAACTGTACATTCGAAAGAGAAAGTCTAATCAATAATTATAATATTTCGTACTATAAGTACCGTCATAGTAAATACATTTAGGAGTATAAATTCTTCACTTTTTTGCGAGTAATTATGCAGAGGCAGAATTATTTACCATATTTTTTACGATAACGACAAAAATGGAACGCGAATCAATCTTTTGAAGATTACGCGTGACTATTCCATTATAGAAGTCGAATTAAGTGCAAAGGAATCCTTTATGTTACTGGAATTCCTTTACACACTTATTGACAACCTATTTCAACGAGTTACTTAGTTTAGAACTTAGTTTCCTCGAAAATTCAACTTAAAATGGAAATTGAATGCAAAATGAAAAATGATTTTATAAGAGGAGGACTGCGACCTTAAATAGAATGTTCAAGTTAACTGTTTAAAAGAGCAATATTGATCTCTTTAACCATTTTAATGCGATGTAACATCTTCACAAGATGTTCTTTATCGAGAGGGGAAGTCGAGTACCACACTGGACTATCAGGAACACAGCTTCTTTCAGGTAGCAAGTAAAATACGTCATTGCGTGTTTTTACACTCTCAGGACTAAAACAAAAACAGTTTTTTTATTTCAATCTCAGATGTTAATCAATTTTGGATTACTGTAAATAATGAATACACACCACTTTGACAAATAAAATTCATACAACTTGACAGGACATCTCAAGGGGTTGTCCTCATTCTCTTGCTGCTCGTATACCTTCTTTTTCCTTGAATTAGCTTCTGGAAATATATTTATGTGTAAAATACAATTTAAATTTTTTCAATAAATTTATAAACAATAATTTAAATAAAGGAGAAGAGCTTATATAATTTTTTGTTCCAGATACATAATAATTTAGTAGAAATAATTTTATATTGAAACTGTTTAGTTGAATTTAAACCAATTTTTTAATTTTTGAAATCTCAAAATTCGATTTCCTTATTTCACTTGATAAATATTATAATTCTATATTTTTCTGCTCTATACATGTATATATCTGTACGTGGAACAAATCACGTACTATATAGATATTTAAACTTAATTGAAAACACAAAGTGTGAATTCGGATAATAAATGTCAGGCCTCACGTGCTCAGAACGTGAGCGCGTGGAATCGAAGAAGGGCCTATGTGTTGAATTCACGAAACTTATGTACTCAGCACGTGAAGCTACGAGTGTTTGAAGCTTGAATTTTCCCAAGTGCTCAGTATCGTTAGTTTTTCTTCATATGGTAATTATCACATGCCCTTAAAGAATTTCAAAAAATTTTAAGTGATTTTAAGGAATTTAAATCTCTTAAATTTTTTAACATCTTTTTGAATTAATTTTATATCCTTAAAGATATGCATTCATTTCGAGACTTTCAGTTTATATAAGCAGTTCTTATGAGAGGATTGTTTTCGGGATTAAAATCAAATTATTGAAGATACATCTACAGAGCGAAAAGATATTTAATTCTAATAATCATTGAGTAAAATGGGGAAGTCAATTTTAAGATTAAAATTTGGATCCAATACCCTTAAACACGTACCTAAGGCAGATTGAGGAGGATAGAAACGCAACAACACGTTTCTCGAGCCTGGAACTTTTCCTGCGATTGCTGCAGGTTGTGCTGCTGGATTTCTTTTCCAATGTTTCATTATGTGTGAGAATGATAGCTGCATGTGTTCTTCTACCGTCTGCAAAATTCAGATAAAATTTAATATAGTATACTGAAAAAGTATATAGTAACAGGTTTTCAACAAGTTGATATTGTAATTCTTACCACTAAATTAAAGTGCTTTGTGTTGAAGAACATAAGAGTACTGAGTAATACGTGTGGTGAATGTGCTCCTAACTGTTTACATTCCCATAAATGCTCCTCTTCCACTCTCGTAACAATATATTCTGAAAAAATATTAAAATGATTAAATAATATTCAATAAAATTTCACTCAGAAAAATAATTATAGGTGTTGGCCTTAGTCCTAAACTCAAAATTAAATTTCTCCTTTTTACTCAACGAATATTATAGATAGATATTTTTTCGTTTTGCAGTGCTAATTTTTTTTGAAATATAAGTGCGTACAGAGTGAAAAAGTACCTAATTTTAATAATTTTTCCATAAAACGGAGAATTGAGTTATGTTACAGAACAAAAAAAATCCAATTTTAATATCCATTGAGTAAAATGAGGAAATCGATTTTTTAATGGAAATTGGATCCAACACCTTTAAAATAATTTTTCGAGATACTTACGCGCATCATTGTAAAGAACAGCAAACTTCTTTGCAACATCGTTCAAGCAATCCGTAAACTTTTCATAATACGAATCAGTAAAGATATTGTCTATTCTATTATTTTCGAATAAGTATTGTTGTATTCCTACAAAATAGGTAATTTCTATTAATATCAGAATATTAC
>CAJFCO010000077.1:1094477-1189265 GCA_904066015.1 Synergus gifuensis
TTTAAAGAAAAAATTTGTATTTCTTTTGAAAAAGAAACCAAAAATGGAAATTGATTTGAAATGGATTCGATTTAAATCATATAATAAAACACTAAAAGCTACTAATTTTTATATTTAATTATATATAAAATTAGTGTGAATATAGGACAATATACCTAAGCATAAGTAATAAATTGTATCTGGAGCATATTCGGCTCCATTTGGTTTTCTAACTTCTTTGACAAAGAGACACAAGGTATAGTTTAATTCATCAGCAGTCAGTTGAAGAAGATCTGTTTTGAACAGTTTAACCTTTCGCGTTGGTGTACTTTGCTTTTCCAGTTCAGCGTTCTTGGTAATAACCTACACAAATATTTATTGTTTTTCTGCTTATACATATACATTTATGGATTACCATCATATTTACGTATTCGCACTACAAGAAACCAGGAAAAAACTCTGTTTATATGTACATATATTTGTTTTTGTAAGAAATTGATAAATACGAAATTGGTATGTTATGTGTTATTCAAAATATTTCTTTAAATTTCATCGAAAAAATTAAAAACTAAAATTTGTCGCTATTTCCAGTAATTTGTGATAAATCAGAAAATATGTCTAGTTAACAAGAAAGAAAGAAAATAATTACAACTATATTTACCCAATGTCTCCAAGCATTGACACCAAAAGTGTACTTAAGGGCCATATTAGCGTCTGGTTTTTCAACAGGTTCATTGAACCTGGATGCATGTGCAGTTTGTGGATCAGATGGCAACATGAGTGGTATTTCGTTTGTACTTCGTTTTCCTCGTTTACTTGGTGTAGATCGAGGTTTATATGGAGTTGAACGTTTTCGACCTCGCGTTGCAGATATAATACGTTCTGGTTGAACTATAAATAAAAATATTATTGCTTTGTTTACGAATACAATTGCATTTAAACACAGTTCAAAACAATATTTTCGACTTGTGACAACCTGGTGTGAAATAAAATTGAATCAAGCTTTTACATTCAGCCAATTAATCAATCTAAATATTTGATTCTCTTGAAAACATCGATTTTGTAAATCGATATTTTTCAAGAAAATTGAATCGATATCAATATGTGTTCCGAATTAGGAGTTCACACCCTTGAATCTATTGAAATTCCTTAAAATCTGGTGAAATCTATAGAAATCTCTGCAAAATCCTTTAAAGTCTTTTTATTCTTTGTAACTTCTTAAAATCACTATATATCTCTTAAAATCCTTACACTATTTTGAATTGTTTTAAAAATTTCTTGGAATTTCTAAAATAATATTAAAGTAGCTTGAAATCTTTTGAAACTTTTAAACTCTCTTGAAATCTGTAAATTTTATAAAATCTCTTGAAATAGTTTTAAATATTTCGAAATTACTTGGAATTCATTAAAATCACTATAAATCTCTTATAAAAGCTCTAAAAATTTCTTAAAATTACCTAAAATATCTTAAAATCCCTTGAAATTCTTTATAATACATTAAAATCCATTTAAATTTCTTAAAGTAATTTAAAAGTATTTAAATTCCGAACAACGACGGGTAAATTTCTGCTGGTTAAAAGTAAGTCAGAAAACGTACCGTCATTTTCATTAGGAGTTTCAGCTTGCGATGGTGCTTGTGTCTGGGTAATAGTTGTTGGTGTTAAAGCAGCTTCCAAATCCACTGCTGGCTCATCCAATTCCCCTGTTGCCATTTTCAGAGCCATTTGTAACATGTCTTCTCCAAATGTATTACTGGAATCAACACCTTCTGGACTGTAATTGTCTCCCTGTGCATTAGTCTGATCGTCTTCAGCTTCTTCCCTGAAATATTATTTTATAAATAATAAACTTCCGCATAATTTTTGGACAAAATTAATTTTAAACATATAAATCTTGGAAATTATAATTACTCAAATAGTAATTAAACACCACACCTGTTCTCATCAACAGAGTCCGAATCGCTTTCAATAGTTTTTTTTTCAGTGGCAACCATCTCTGCCATCATAAGCAATTCTGCTTCGAAAGGATCCGAAGGTATTTTCTCCTGTATTCTTTTTATGTCTTTCATGATTTCCTTAGTGGTATTTTTTGTTGTAGGAATAAAAATGGGAACTGGAAGTTGCATGGGAATTGGTGTCAGAACAGGATACGGCATATTATACATCATTATAGGAAATGGAACATAAATTGGTACCGGTACAGGAATTGGTATAATGGTCTTTTCGATTTCATCGGTTTGCGTTGATTTTGTACAAGGGTGAGGACGCACAGAAACACCTTTAGTGTGAACCAGAGGTTTACACTGAGTTGACTTGTTGTGAATTTTCACTGGGCTAGGTGGTCTTGTTATAACCTGTTGTTTGTAAATGACTTGTGTCTGACTCGAGACATTTTGAACGGCTAAGGGTGGAACTGCGCTAGCCACGGTATTTGTTAGAGAAGTTGGACTAACTTGACCGTTTCCCATCGATGCTAAACTCGTTACCGAAGATATTACAGGCATGATTTTCTTGCCCTGTATATCTACCATTTTTGCTGGAGTTGGTGCAATTGCCCTAGGGGGTAATGTCCTTTTCGGTACGCCGGTAGGGACAGGATGATCATCACCAGATGGTATTGTAATAGGAGACTTTGTATATTGGCTTTGAAAGTTCATCACACAATTATAGCAACAAAAATTACGTATTGTAGCGTCCGACATTGTTAAGTGATACTGGGCTTGCGAAACTTCTTTGCAATAATCGCACTTTATCCTTCTAGCTGATACGGCATTAATAGAAACCTAGAACATTTAGAAATATTATTTAATTATCATATGTATGGTTATTGAAGATTATTATTCTTGTAAAATGAAAATTAGCTTACTTGATACAAAGTTAAACAATTCAAACTACACATCATCATCACTTGTCCAGTCTTTAGTTCCTTCTTAATCATATCGAAATTATACTTTTTCACTTTGCACCAACTGCAAGGAACTATTTTTCGATTCGTAATAATGAATATGTTTAAACATGTCTTGGTGCAAAAGGCATGTGCATCGTTTTCATAGAACACAACAAAGCTCTTTTTACTGGGTAGTTCAAAGAACTTTTTACACGTTGAACACTGATCAGGATCTACCTTGTTAACGAATTTGAATGCTGCAAAGCAAGGATCACTACATATGGCGACAGGGGCTGTTCTATCTATTTGAACTTCACAGTGAACGATTTTTTCCTGTGACAGAAAATACGAAAAATATATATAAAAAAGTAACAAACAGATATATAATTTATTACTAACAGAATTTAACCGATGTTGCCTTGGTTTTTAAGAAATTTCAAGTGACTAAGGAATTTCATAGAGATTTTAAGTAAGTTTAAAGAATTTTAAGGGGTTTTATTTTAAATAATTTAAAATAATTTTAAAGAATTTGAGAAGATTTTCAGAGATTTTATTTGATTAAAAAAAATTTCAAGGGATTTCAAGACATTTCAAGTAACTTTAAGGAATCTTCATGAATTTGAAGAGATGTCGTAATACTTCATGGTATTTTTGAAGAATTCTATGAAATTCTTCAAAAATAAAAAAAAATAAATAAATAAAAACCCCGTGAGCATACAAAGCATTCAATTTATAGCTAATGACAAATATAACACAGGTATATTTTTCTGATTTGATCCATACATATATGTATTATATCTTTTCATAAGGGTTTCTTTAATGACTATAAGCTTTTGTTCTTATGTCAAGGAGTCTGTAACTTTTCATGCAATATGATTTGTATGTTAAGTATTGATTTACCTATAAAATCATGGTGACAGAAAAACAACACTTGTGTGGAAACCCCCATATAGATGTAATTGTTTTCAAAATTGAAAATGCAATATATATTCTTAAAAGGAAAATTATATCATACCTCTTGACAGACACTGCAAGCCTTCTTCTCAATAAGTGGTGGCTCAGTGGAACTCATTCTGGAGTATTTTTCCATACAATCTTGAGTACAGAAGTCTTTGAATTGACCTTTATCGCCCACTGGTGCTAAAAATCCTTCCGTTCCTGCACTAATATCTTTCTGGCAATACGTACAAACTTTAAGGCCTTTTTTGAATTCTTCTAAACATATTGAACAGCAGAACTGCCTCACATCATATCCAAATCGAACACAATATTTTCCCAAACTCACAGCTTGAACCGAACCATTACAATTCCTACAGTAACTTCCATATTTAGTCTGAAACTTTCCTAAGCATTCTTCATTACAAAATTCCATTGTTTCCCATGAGAGACAGCGCTCGTCACCCGAATCTATTATCAATAAACAACTAGCACAACGTTTTTCCCTCTTTGAATTTACTCCATCACTTGGAATATCCATTGCTTTGTTATTTGCCGATTTGAAAGCTAATTTACAAGTTTTAGAACATACACTAAACAGTTCAGTACCAACTTTGACTTTGATTTTACAATTTTTAACTTCGTTGCATTGCTTACAGGATTCTGTTGACGAGATTTCTTCAACTTCAGAAACCTTTTCCGAATCTTCCTCTACGTCTATAACATCAGCTACAGATTGCGAAACATCGGTTGTGTGTTGAATTGTTGGCGTCTCTTTAACAGAAACTTCTGTAGTTGTATCGGTATTGGTTGTTACTTCTTTCGCGTCTTCCAAAATCGTAAGCTTAGGTTTTTCGGTATTAACTTGCTTACTTTCTCCAGAACTGCTTTTAACTTCTGCAGACCCATTAGTACCAATCTCGTCAATTTTTTTTTCAACTACTATGTCTTTCATAGAATCAGGAATGATGCACAATTCATCATCTTGTCCAGGTAAAACTGAAGGTACACTTTCTATATTTGAGGTTTTGTCCTCTTCTTTCTTTTTCTCATTAGATTTATTTTTATCTTCCATAGTCTCCGTCAATTTCGATTCAACAATCTCAGATGATTTTTCCTTGACTTTCTCAGATTCATTGATTATAGTAGTTTCTGGTGAATCAACTTTTTTTCCATTATTTTTACTAGAAGCAGTAGGAATATTTTTATTGGATTTTGGAGAGCCTTCACGATTTAACTTATCTTTCTCATAATTCGAAGCAACTTGATTTTCCTTAGCGTTCACAACATCTTGAAGGTTATCAGCCACACTACCTAATTTCTCGAAATTAGCTTTACTTTTCGAAATAGCTTCGGTCTCCATTTGTTCCGAATTATCTGTGTTAAGACTATCTCCACCAAATGGATCTTCAGCATCCATAGAATGACTTTCTATTTGAGAATCATCCTGTTTATCTTGAGTGATTTGTACAAACTCAGTATTCACACGTTCTTCAGAATTCTTTTCAAATGCTCTTTCTCTGTCAAGGACATCCGAAGTTTCCTCCAAGGCCATTGGGGACTTATCACATTCCAATGTTTCTTCAGATACTTCATTACTTTTCTCTGCATTCGTAGTATTGGTAATTACATTTTTCTCGATTTCAGACGTGGCTTCGTTACTTTTAGTTTCTTCATTAACAGCAGACACATCCATTGCTGTTTCTAATTCGCAAGATTCAATTTCCATAGGCATTGATGGATCAGCATTGGAGCAGTCAGACACTTGAATACTTTTTTTTCCAGTTTGATCATTATCAGGGATATTTGAATTTTTAGTTTCACCTTTTTCTAGGTTGGAATCAACATCATCCACTATCATTTTCGAAATAGAATCCTCATCCACATTCATTCTAGATACCAAATCGTCATCCTCATTTATTTGTGACAAAGAATCTTCATCTTCATTTGTTCTTAATAAAGAATCTTCATCGTCATTTGTTTTTAATGCTGAATCTTGTGATCCTACATCTGATACTGCATCTAAATCTTCAGATACGTCACCAGCACCTTCTGGAACAGAATCACTTCCAAAATCTGGGGTCTTACATTTTTTTGTTTCTTCAGAATCCTTGACTTGCAACGAATCTGCTAATTCGGGGTGAGATTCTGTGATAACATTTTCAAGTACATTACTTTTTTCAGACTGATTTGTACTCTTCTGTTCAGGAGGATCGGGTGGAATACTAGCAGCATTTTCCTCGAGGTGTGAATCAACAGCCTGAACATTTGATTGATCCTCTTCAAGATGTAGAGAAATTTCATCCTCTACTTCTAACACAGATTTATCAATATCCATGTTTAACTGAGGTTCCTTGCCGTTTGAATCTACATCTTTTTTATCATTTTTACTTTCAGTGTTACATTTTTCTAATCCTGAGGATTCTTTGTCAGTTATTGTTGGCTTCTCGTTTTTAGAATTCATGATCAAATAATTGTCAGTTGATTAAGTACCTGGAAAACAATGTACAATTAATTAATATTCTTGTGTAATTTAAAGTATTCAAAATCGAACTTTACATTAAGGGTGTTGAAGCCATGTCTTCATTTTATTCAATGAATATTCTATCATTCTACAGAAGAAGTATTAGAACTAGATATTTTTTCGCTCTGTACCCATAATTCTATTCAAAACAAAAAGGACGCCGTTACAGAACAAAAAATATCTATCATATTTGTTGAGTAAAATAAGGAAATCGAATTTTGAGGTAAGCATATGGTTTCAACACACTTAAAATATTTAAATGGGGAAATTTTATATTTTATTCTTAGTACAAGTTTAAATTTAAAATTCGAATAAACTAAAATTCCAAATCTTAATTATAAACTGTTACTTAATAAAAAAATAAAACGTATTTTAAATTACCAAGAACAAAATTGGAAATGATAATGTTATTACAAATAAAATGTGTTATTTTCAAAATTGAAAAAAACGTATGACAAAGCATGGTTGAAATTCGATAAAAGGGGTTGAGAACCTGGCATTTTCAAAAATAAGTGAAAATTATTAGTGTTTAAAAAGTATAAATACCGGTTTTCTGGACTCGGCAAACAGAAAAAACCCAAAATCTATTTTATAAATGTTATCACGGCTGAAAAAAAGAGGTTATGATCAGTAACTTTGAAGCTTCAACACCGCCATTTTGCATTAGTTACATATACATATTGTTTTATATTCATTAATAAATATATAATACAGTGTAAAATGTTTATTAAAGAGCATTAAGGAAAAGTCCTTTTTGAGTACTAATCAATGTTATAAATACTAAATTTCTTATAACGTTAATAAATCAACAGAAAGCAATGTTTGTTACAACAGAAGATACAAAAAGTAAAATTTTTGAGCGCTAAGAACCGGCGCGACTGATTTGCTACCATTTTTAGTTAATTATTAAGAAATTAAAGCTAAAAATATCGTAACTACCTGGAATTATTGGCGTTTCTGTGGATTTTAGTGAACAATTTTCTAAACAAAAAAAAACTACATGCTGGGAGCCATCATTTGGTTGGCGGCAATCACTAAAAACTGTATCCAACTGTATCTGACTGTATCAAATGAACACTCCGAACACTGGCAGTCTGGTACCATAGAACAATAAAATGCAGGTGTGCTCCCGTGATCTCTAACGGGGCTCACTGCGCGCGCATTGTTTTGGCTTACCGCTAGAGAAATTCTCCCATTAATCAAAACTTTACGCGCGGGATTCAAAATGTAATTAAATTAATTCGATTTTGAATCGCGCGCCAAATTTTGACCAATAGCAGCATTTTTCCAACGGAAAACCAACATGCGCTGCGTGCGCAGGGAGCCCCGTTTCACCGTTTGAGACTTTTGTGAGCACTGCTTGGAGTGGGGGGTTTTCTACGTAAAATACGTAATATACATAACTAGAAAACCATACAATACGCAAAAAACTTTGAAAACGTGTCACTGCACAACCTTGTTGACCTTGCGTATACAACATCCTGCGCAGTGTTCTTTGGCTTACCGCTGGAGAAATTCTCCCGTTGGTCAACATTTTACGCGCGCAATTCAAAATCGAATTAAGTTAAGGGCATGTAATACTTTACCATAAGAGCAAATTAGTTTACCCAATTATACATGCATAATAATAAATATTTTTAGCTAATAAGAGTCAATAAACCTTTGTCTATATGAAGCGAAGGTTTATTGACTCTTATTAGCTACAAATATTTATTATTATGAATGTATAATCGAGGTAAACTAAATTGCTCTTATGGTAAAATATTACATGCCCTTAATTCGATTTTTAATCGCGCGCCAGATTATAGCCAATTACAGAGTTTCTCCAGCAGGAAAACAACGCGTGCTGCGCGCGCAGATTGCCCCGTTTGAGAACACTAGTGTCTGCACTCTGCATGTGTCTGCATCGTCTGCAATCATTTGTCAATATACATATCGTCAATATTGTGCATATTAATAAATAAAATAAAAGACAAAATCACAAAGTAAAATCCCACATATATTTACATTTAAAATTAATTGAAGCTGAATAGTGCCATTTATTTCGATTGAAAGTGTAGTTGCAGACAAATTATGTGTATATGATAATTTTTGTATCTGCAGGTATACATCTGAAAATATGCTGCGTATGAAAATATGAAAATTTATATACATACGTTTTATCCACTTCTTTTTGCGAATTTTTTTCTTTTTGGTAATCTCTAATGTTTTAATAATTTAATTTATTTTACAGTTATTCTATTTCTACAACAGTTCTAAGACATCTAAAAAGTATCACTATGGAGAATAATGATTCTGAGTTTATTGACGTTAGAAAGTGCAAAAGTGATGACAGTTTTTCATCCCAAGGTTGGGACATAATAGATGAAGTAGATTTGAATGAAATAAGTGATGGTAAATGTTATCAAAGTTATGATGATAACGATAGTGATGAAAATCACATTGATAATAGAATGCAAATTACATCCCAGGTATATTATAAGTTCATATTATAATCATTTATAATTCGATTTCTTCATTTTACTTCCCTAGAATGTCATGCGCGCGCTTTTATCAATATCTTAATCGTATTTTGGGGATAGAACTTGGTTGCCTCACCCTTAATAGATTATAATACTCGATAGACATTTTACTCAAATCGTATTTTTCAGAATGCAAATATTCGCAGAAGGCATGTGATTTCATCAAGACAAAGGGTTGAAGAGATTAGCAGTGAACAATTGGAAGACTCAGATGGTATATCTGTTATAACAGATACTGACACAGATTTAATAAGTATTGAAAATGACATAGATGCACCAAGAAATCAAATTACTAATTTGTGGGAGAAAAATCAAAGTTTCGATAAGAAAACATTACAGGTATTCTTTACAATATAGTTGATATGCGAGACTTTTATTTTCTTTATAAAAAATAATATTTTTGTGTTGAAAAAATGGAAGGGGTGAAATTTTGAAGTTTATAATGGATAGCCTCTGCTGTGCAAATATTTGCTGCCTTCATAAGTAATTAAAAAAAATTTACTCTGCGTGTTTTCTATAAATTTTTCTCTTGATATACCTTGAAATTCCTAAAGTAACTTAAAATCTCTTAAAATCCCAGGCAACACCAGGTAAATTTATGGTAGTTGCTTATATAAGTATATATATATATATATATATATATATATATATATATATATATATATCTTTTATGATGTTTAGAAAAATGAGCTATGTTCAAAATTTTATTTAAAAATCAATCCAAAATCAAATTTTCTTTTAAACTCAGCAAACCTACATTTAATAGATAAATAAACACTACATTTCTTGCTTAGGTTGGAGTTATCATGATCATAGCGATTGCATGTTCGCTTGGGACCGCAATTATATTCCGTACTGTTTGCATTTTAAACTTGTATGATGGACACGTTTTAAAAGGAAATGAACTTGAAAATATTGATAAAGGTATAATTAAAATATTTTAAAATCCTTTAAAAATTTTTTGAAATTTTTGCGTTTACATATATATTTTTATTTTAAAGCTTATGTAGTATGTTAGATAATAATAATCAGAAAAAAAAATCGTTTGGATCCTTTCAATTAAAGTCCTATGTTCTACTGATTAAGATTATTTTCGATTTTTCTAACTGCCTTAAACACTCTGTAAACACCTATTGACGAAAAATTATTTTATCATGCATTTAAGAATTTTTTTTTTATTTAGTGAACAACGCTTTACTTCAATTGAATGAAAATATTCTTGCAACAATAAAATTGTATAAGAATGTCTTACAAGAACGAAATAAGGATGTATTTCATATGTTTAACGATGATCAAACACCTAATCAAATATTTGGCACCTCTTCAACTGATTCTGAAATGATAAGTTTGGAACAACTGAACACTTTCTACCATACGTTATGCTCAATAATTAATAAAATTCATCAAGGCAATCACACTGTAAAAGAAGAAGTTTGTATGTTTTCTAATGCTATCTTAGATTTGATATATTTTAAAAAGAGGGTAAACACGATGCTCAAAGAATTAAAGGATACAGATAAATCTCCAGAAAAAAGGTTTGTAACCGTATAAACTTTATAATTTAAAGGTTTATTTGTGAAGTTATTTTTAAAATTATAATTTATAAAAAAATAACATTTTCTTTCAGTTTTTTATACAAAACTGAAGACAAAATAAACTCTGTGTGTCAATCGTTGATATTTGATTTGTCAAACATAATACCGACCCTAATGACAACAATTTCTGACAAATTGTATGACGAAAACAATAATTTGAATAAGAAACTTTGTGATCTAAAGAGTGAAATAATTGAATCTGAATTTTCGAACACTTTTGGTGAAGTTATTACCTTTTTAAACAGCTGTAATTCATCATATATTAGTGATGAAGATTTTAAACAGACAGATTCAGATAAAATAAACGGAGAGATTAATAATAGTAACAAATCGCAAATAAAACCAAATAAAAGTAGTTTGAAAAAGGTGGCGAAAGGTAAAAATTCAAAGAATATAAAAAATTTTAACTCTAAAAAAAGCATCAAACATACAGAAAAAATCTTTAAAAAAAAGATGAAAAATGGATTTAATGGATCGTGGCAATTTCAAAGGTTCATAATTTAACTTAAAATTTTTATGATTTCGTGTTTCGAAGTACAAAAATTAAGAAATATATTTCTAAATTTGCAGATCACGTGAACGTGACAAATTTCGAAATTTTGGACCTGAATTATCCTATTCGAATAAAAACTGGTTCTTGCAACGTGCGAATTCACGTTTTTATGCTCGGAGGAATTTGGATTACGGCAAGGTAAAAAATTATTTTTAAATTGGTTCAACCCAAAGAAAGTTGAGGGTGCAGGTACATATGGTTACAACTGCACACTGCATAATCACATTTCAGTGATATTGTCAAATTGTAATCGCACTAAATATATCTTATTTTTTGCTTCAGAAATACAATCCTAATGAGAAATAAAATTTGGAGGCGTGATCTTTTGTAAATAATATTGGAAGTTCAGAGCGAGTAGTGACCACACAATGACTTGAAAAGGCCTCAAATTATACATTGTAACGATGTATATTTTTTCACTTAACTTCTACTCCTTGGTACCAAAAAAAATATGCTAAAAATAATCTTCTTGCTTATGTGTAGAAAATGGAAATAAAAATGTATATTTTATATAAAAATTTTTGATATGATACAAGTTATTTTTTTTTGTCCTACTGCTCGAAAGTTGTGAAATTAAGAAAAATGTGAATATAACATTAAGCCTCATAATATTCTACTTTGCTTTCTAGATTTTTGTAAGTGCTAATTAGGAAAGCAGCCACTCTTCTAGAGTATAAAGATTCGTGACCATGCACTTTTATTGAGGTTTAGCGAGTAAACGATCACGTTCACTATTAATAACACTTGGGATTCGGTACTAAAAAGTTCACTCGGTTCGCATTAATCATTCGCAAACATGCATTTAGTATTATCAAACAGACCATGAAAGCAGGAATAAAACAGAGCCAGTTTTTATCGTCGTCCCATCACTGTGAATGAGAGGATTTGAGAATTACTTGAGAATTTTTAAGGCGCTATACCAGTGTGATTATATTATAATTTATAATATATTATCATTATAATTATACTATTTTTCTAATTTGCTGCAGTTCTAACATATAAGTATAGTATGTTCAGTACATGTTTTAACACAACATGAACTAGGGGTTTTATTGGGGGTGATAACGCTGTTCAGTACTGATAGCAAGGTTTGATTAAATAATCCTAATATTGAGAAAAATATTTAACAAATCTGGAATATTTCTCCCTACAGTGAGTAGGTATTTTTGATAATTTAAAATTACTGCAAAAAAAAAAACATACAGTATCCTCGAGGATTTTAAAAGTTAATTAGGACGTGATATTGAATATCAGATGAGAATAATGGTGGGGCTCATCTTACGCCTTCTTGTTGAAAGCTATATAAAATGAATTTGTATGAAAATATGTATACATACCTAACACTTGAAACTACGTAAATTAATGAGAATAGCACCTACGCAAATGTTCTGAAATTTAATTAATTGTACCTGTCTCGAAATTGTGAGAATAATATTTCAAAGTATACATGGTTTGATATTCAAATAACAGTTTTTTGGTTTTAAAACATTTCTAGATAAATCAGAATATTTGGGCATCTTTTTTATTTTTATTATAATTTTGTATTGTTTATTCTGCGTATTGATTTCAGGGATCGTCCATAAAATACATTATACCAATTTTGGCCATTATCCGAGCGGGGCAAGGGCACACCATCAATACTTGGTAAATGGGAAGGTTCTGCTAAGACCTTCCCATTTTTCGAAAAAGAAAAATATGTGAAGAAACATATTAATGGTAATTTACAAATTATTCCAATTCATTGAAGAAAATCTTCAATTTTCCGCATCTTCGTTAATTGAATTCAAAGATTTACTTTAGGCTTGAATAGACGTAAACAAGTCTTAGGTAAAATTATCCTTTCTTTCGCGAATTGCAGCAATCAGTCTAGACCTCAAGCATATGAAAGGCAAAGCATGTTTTTTTCAAGAACCTAGCAATCACCTTCTCTGTAAGAGCCTTATTGACCACTTGAGTCAGAATTTGTTCTACTCTCGTCTGTTTCATCCCTCACATTGCTCATATACCACCCACCTACACGCAGTGGAAAGAACTCTTGCATGTAGACAAGGCTAGCCCCCGCTCACAATTTTCTTACACCCAGAAAACAGTTTCTTTGAATCAAAAAAACATTTCTTTGATATACGATCGAAGAAAAAATTTCTTTGAATTAAAGGAAGTTTTTTTGACTCAAAGAAACTGTCATTTTATGGGTATATAATAAATCAGTAGATTAGTTGTATGCTCTTTTCTTCGAGTTCATCGAAGTAATGTAACTCATATTCTATTCTCTATTAAATGACTTCATCATTGATCATCAATATTATTATTATTATTTATAGATATCCTCGTTGTGACTTGTTATCTCTATGAAGAAAAATCACCCCCAGTATGACGTCAAGACAACTTGTTGCTCAATCTTCTTCGCACTAGGAGGGTGATGATCAGATATATCTATAAGTTCGTATGAAGTCGCATAAGTTGTGGAATTGACCTCAAAGAAGTTTCTAGAAGTTTTTTGTGAAGCTCTTTTCATTTGAATGAACACTGAGAAAAATGTTTGATTCAGACAACAAAACTTTTTGTTGCTATAGAAGCAACAAAAATTGTTGGTTGTGCCAATCGTTTTTGTGTAGAAAATATGATTAGAAATTTTTTAATACTCTGTATTAAAAAATTGATGATCGCTGTAGTAAAAATAACTTAGCAAAAACTTCAAAGAACTTTTCTCTTTGAGGAACGCATTCTTATATAGCGATATTCTCCGTCGAATTTTTGCAAAGAGCCAAACATTTTTTTATCAAAGAGCGACCATATATGATATACTATACTTTTTAAAAGGAAACGAAAGATATATGTAGTTAGAGCATGACGTATGATCTTAAGTGTATAAATACATATTATAGGATTGAGGAAGGGGAGCAAAATAGTAAAAAAGGGGAGTAAAATAATGTAAAAAGCAACCGTGACGTAATACGTGGACTTTCTTTATCCTTCATCCGTTATATAGGAAAATATAATTTTATTTACAGATAGAATACTCCCCTATTAAAAAAGGGAATACCAAAATGTGATTCTGATGTTATACCGACTTTTGCAATGCGATAAATAAGTATATAATATTTATTTCTTCAGTTTGATGGAACTACACATGACACGTAATAGGGTGTGTTATAATGTATAAATGAAATTTGTGAGATTCGAATGGCTATATCCTGTATAAGAAATTTAGGTGATAATTTCAAAAAGAAGACTTAGTGCCAAGAGAGATGTGAAAGTTTGAAAAACTCAACTGAACTCTTTCAGCTTTATTTTATTATTCACCCTCTACTAAACTTTCTTTCTTTTGAAATATTGAAGCTTTTTATATTTCAGTAGAAAAAATCCACTGTCATCATATTTTCAAGGGAAACACGTTATTCGTTCTTTTACCTAATTGTGTCATCGGAAAAGATAATTTTTCACTTCAGTTTTAGTTACATCGTGCAAATTTCATGTGTCCCTACTATGTTATTACATAGATATAATTGATCAGTGTTTAACAGTTACGTTAATTTATAAAAGATTTAAATACGTTTAACTTTGTATTAACTGGTAACAATCATCGTAACTTGTTTCCGACAGAAGCAGGCGATAAAGACAAGGGGTGAGTGGCCAATAAACGAAAAACCATCATGGTACCAGTTGCGTCGCAACCAGTTGCTTCGTGTTATATTTGGCGGCTTTTGCGACTTGTAAGCGGGGGTGGAAAATCTCGGAAATCTGCATCCACCCCCGCCCACTTGCGACAAGATGAAAGAGGCACCCCTTACCTCACTTTCCGGTTTTCTCGCGGGCGTTTAGCCACGCCTCCCTCATCTATATAAGGGGTGTAAGCCCGGCACCACGTCACTCGCATCCTGACCACCTTCACGAGAGTTACTTTCGTGGAACAGTCGAAAGGGTTGAAACGTGTGAACCCTGCGTAAGTCGTCCAAGTTGCGTTTAAAAAATTACGTGGATAGAAAGTTTCATTAAGAAACCAGAAATGAAACTCGGTGTAGTAGGAATAGCATACCTTCTCTTCGTCCTGGCCGAAAGAACAGTCGCCAGTCCTTATTTTGAGGATGGTAAGTAACTGTAAACTGTCTGATATAATAACAAATATTTCATTTAAAAATCTGTAAAATTAAATTTAAAACATGTAACAGGCATATATTTCATTAAAATCACTTAAATTGGTATTTAAATCTTTTGAGCACTTAATGTAATTTTGAATCTTTTGAAAATCCTTAAAATCTCTAAGATGCCTTTAAATTTCCTAAAATCTTTTAAAGGATATATGAAATCCTTTAAAGTCTCTCTAAAATGCATTGAAATTTTTTAAAATGACTTGAAATCCGTTGAAATCCGGGAAACACCGGGTTATAAGTTTCTGTTAGTGTAATATCTGTATCGCTGGATCTTAAAAAATTAATTCCGTTTCAAAACTACCACAAAGCTTTATAAATACAATAAATTGCCCAAAAAAAACCGTCACGAACAACATATAGGGCAAAAATTAGATTTTTTAATTAAATGCACGCCCAATTTATTTAAAGTTATCCCTGAAGAGACTATAATGTCATTTTTAAAAACCTTTTCCAAATGGCAGTGTCTATTTGAACCAAAAAAATTCAGCTATTTGAAAAAGAATTCAGCTATTCGGAAATTTATAGGTACACACGTAGCACCTTTGACATTTTTATTTCAAATCCTTTAGTCCATACCTTCTATAATCCGATAACATTTGTCGTGAATTTAAAATAGCTTAATTTTAAAGCGCAAAAATTTTAAAATCTAAATATTTAATGTGGAACAATTTTTTAACATTCCGATATTTCAATTAATTTCATTGTAACGCCTAAGCATTGACAACCTTTTTCATTAATTTAAATTTTTATATATTTATACTTAAATAATATTCTTGTGTCTGGAAATCTTCACGAAAATGACAAATTCTAAATTTTTAAATGAGAAGTATTTTAGATTGAAGCCCTAAGTTAAATAGAGACAACATCTCTTTTCCCGAAACACCAAAAAAACTCGAAGGGATGAAATACCGAAGAAATAATTCTCACAAATGTTTAAAGACGAAATTTAAATATACCAAAAAAATTTATTAATGAAAGTAGAAAATTTTTTTATTTTCGAGAATTTGAATTTTCGGGCATTATTTTATCAAAATTTTTTCACATTCCGAATTTTGGTGTTTCGACAAAAAGATGTTGTTTCGAATTCTGAATTTATATACATATAATTTTGAATGTTTTAATTTTAAATAGTATAGGTATCTATGTATATGGTACATAAAATAAATTGAAAGTGAAATGATTAAAAAACTTTCAGAAAGAAAATTTTCGCTTTGAGCTTTCTTTATACTATTCTATACCATATGGATAAACACGTATTCAAGTCTGTGTGCAAGATTTACTAATGGGCGTATATTTGCCATCAGATGCAAGGTGCAATTTCCATGCATGAACGCACAATGATGCTTAATCAATAGCTTTTATCGCTTTTGTTTGTAATATAGTCATGCGTCATTGTGTTCAAACAAAAAGCTATCCCATATCACGATATAATATCACGTTTTTTCGTCTGCGTGGTCGTCCATCAATTCTCAAAATAAGTAAGATAAGCTTTCTATACACTGGAAGGTCACGATTTTGGACCAAATCACTCTCTTCATCATTCGTTTTTACTATATTTAACGTCACATCCTTCATACTTTTTGACAGTCACACTTTACTTTATTTTAAGAGATTTATTCAAGATCTCTAAATGTGCGTCATTATGTCTGGCCAATTTGTATAAAATCCAATTATACTTCAATTTCTATTGTTTTTATAGAAAAAAATCAATGTGGACCCCAACATTGCTGCAACATTGGCAATATTGTAATATTGACGGCAATGTTGTAGCAAAATATTGCTGTAATGATCGTGTATAATTATGACATGAAGTTTTTCATTTTTATTCATATTTTGTTTCTTTACTTCATTAGACCGCCGTAAAATAACATCCCGCAGATTACCTTAAGCATTCCGACGCTTGTCTTCTTTGAATTTTCATTTCACAGTTTTGGAAAAAAATTAAAAAGTATATATCTTTAACTATATATATGTTATACGTAAAAAACAGTGAAATATATCAGTCCATTTTTTATTTATTTATGATTTTGTATTTTATAAAATAATATTTTTTTTTTCGCTTACTATGTTTTAAGGTGAAACCTTGTACTGCAATTTATTTTATTTACCAGCAGAAATTTATTGGGCGTTGGCCGGGATTTAAAAATATTTAATTTCAACGGATTTTAAAGAGATTTTGAAGGTTTAAAGGATTACAAAAGATTTTAAGTAATTTATTTTAGTGAATTTCATGATATTTTAAGGGATTTCGTTTGATTCTAAAGGATTCCAAAAGGATTTTTTTAACTAAAAATGATTGATTATTTATTTATATAGATGGAGACGAAGTTGGAGAAGATCCGGATTATTCAGATAACGCATTAGAAAACTTGATGCGGGCGGCGCAACAAAAGTGAGTTCTTTTTCCAAAATATACTTGATTTGACATTGATTCTAAAAATTGAAGGGTACATGGAGAGAAATCATCGATACTGAACTCTTGGGAAAATTTACACACACTTCGAACACTCGAAACTCACGTACACTCGAAGTACATTCGAAGAAATCCAAAACAGAGGCGTTCCCAATATAGTAAATAAATTCCTCTCTCTCTCAAATGTCAAGAAACGTATGCGCAGTGGTTATCAAGAGCGATTTGAGAGAGGTGCTAATTCATTTTGTTTACTATTGAGAACATAATTTGTTTACTATTGGGAAATTCTTGATATTGGGGATTTTTCCATATTGGGAACTTACAGTAAAATTTAATCTTTTTATTTATTTATCTTTGCATCTTTTATTTTATTTTTTTATTTAATCTTTTTTTTATTAAAATTTTTTTTTTATTGGGAACTTCGAGTTTGTACTCAGCACGTAAAATTCCGAGTGTTCGAAGCGTGAATTTTCCCAAGTGCGCAGTATCGATGATTTCTCTCCGTGATAGAACAGCAAAAGGGTATATTATGCACCATTTTTCATGGATTTATTGAAGTGGAAAGGTTTTGCCAAAGATTAACTAACAAAAAATTTCCCGTTTGGTGTGCTACCCTTCATTAGTTATAAAATCTTTTCAGCTTTCATATTATTTAATATTATTTTTGTTTAATTGTTTGTATAATGTATTGTCCCCACATCAAATGAACAGTAAATTTTATATATAAAAAGGAAAGTCAATTTTAAAGGAAATTATAATTCAAAACGTAAAAACGAATATCGTAAAGTTGTTTTTTTTCTAACATCTGGTTACTTGTTATTATTCGAAATAATTTCATATCAACATATACATTTTAACAATGCCTTAATACAGAAATTTGAATTGGTAAATTATACAGTTACGTTTATTCTTCATGAATATCAACTGCAAGTTGAGAAAACACGTTTCATATGAAACGCGTTCAATATACATATAGAGATGAAACAGATACATATATCGTGTATAGCGTATTACCTCAGAAGTAATTTAATTTGAAAATAGAATCTAATATTAATCCAGGTATTGCTAATATAAAGAAAACTTTCTAAAATCATTATCATTTGATCAATTTTTGAAACCTTTTCATATCTATAAAATAAATTCATAATTTACAAAAAAAACCTCTGCAGAATGCCATGAAGAGGAAACCTCTACCAACAAATGCTTTGAGAGTTATTTGAGGCTTATAAGTTCGTATACTGTACAGGAATGTTTGCAAGAATCTGTTATTGTGACCAACATATTTTCAATAAGCTCAATAAAGTTGAAAAAAAATGAAAATTTTCTTTCGTTGGTTGTGTGTCGATTAAGATGACTCAAAAAGAATAAATTTCCTTTGATTTGTGGAGACATCTCCCAAAAAGTTTCTATTTGGTGAAAAAAAGACAATTTTTTTCAAATTTTTTTAACAAGGTAATCTTGTATCCCACGGGGGTTAAACCACGTTCAACCGTAAAAAATTCTGATTATCCTCAGTATTATCTCAAAGATTTGATTAGAAAATTTCTAGTTTTACCTAAATATTGTAAAAAGTGGCCAGGGAATTTTATAAGAATTTTTTACGATTGGGGTGGTTTAATTCCCATGGGATCCAAGATCTTGTTCAAAAAATTAGAGAAAAATTCACTTTCTTTTTTCATCAAATGCAAGCTTTTTGGGGGTCGTTCGCACAAATAAAAGAATCTTAATTTTTTTAGCCACCCTAGCGTCGATTAATGTCTTAATGTCTCAATGTGGACCAAAGGCTCTTTTGATTTCCCTAATCTCGAGTAGACGTTCCTCGTTGATCTATTTGTTTAGGCGTGCCTGTGTACCTCGTGGAGGAAATTGTGATCACAGACCAAACAACTGCTGCTACAGTTCAAGCTGTCGATGCAATCTCTGGGGTTCCAACTGCCGTTGTCAGCGAGTGGGGCTTTTCCAAAAATGGGGCTAAATCATCGGATCATAGAAAAGCCGCCGTCACTATGACGTCTTCCTCTTACACTTGGTCACCAGCCTTCGTCTTTCTCCTTCTCTTTTCTCTTTTACCTCTCCGAATTTTTGATATCATTACATTTCAACTTTTTTACCTTCTTATGTAGCTACATACCTAAGAATAGAATAAAATTTTTTTTTTATTTTATCGATAGTAAATATTATTTTTACAGTTAAAGTTAAATTATTATTTAAGGATATTTGATACTTCATCGTAAGAGCAATTTCATTAACGCAACTTTATACATTCGCAATAATAATTAATTTAGCAAAAACTATAATTTATATTATTGGAAATCGTTGTGTTGACTAAATTTCTCTTACGATGAAGTATCACATGCCATTAAATACCCAAATAGTTTATCTCAGCTGTGTATAATATTACGATACTGTAAAATTGTTATATATATTCAACGGTGCTTTCTTGCAATATATTCTAAGCAATTCTTTGAGTATAAAGTATATATATATATATATATATATATATATATTACTGTCAGAGGATTTTTGGTCTTTTGAAGATTTCTAATGAAAGTTTTGTGCAATGGTCTACAGCAATGTTTTTCTTTTACACTCATTAAACTTGGAAAAATACCTATCAGGAAAGCACGGAACTCAGATCGACTAATAAGTCTTTCTCATGGATATAATTTCAATTCTATATAATTTGCATCAATTCGAAACTCCAGACATTATTTGACTTCCGTGCTCCTTGGTATTTGTATACATATTAGACATTAATCATTAGTTGATAATTAAAATTAAGTTTTGATAATTTTCCGAGCTTGTTCTTATTTAAAATCCAAAAATCTAGAAGAAGTTACTTTGCTTTCTTAATCCACGTCCAAATGGCGAACGGTTTTAACATTTTGATGCAATTCCCTCTAAACGAGGTGAAAAACGTGTATGTGAAGTTTTTCCATCAATTGCTTCTGATTATTATGTTTTTTTTTTAAAAAAAAAAAAGAGAAAAAATATCTGCATCAATTTTCTCAAGCAACAAAAAGGATAAAAATGTCTCAAGAGTTGCTTTCTGATTGGGGATATATCCAGCCACGTCCGCCAATCAGACTGCTGTAACTCTTTCCTTGTAAGCGATGAGAAAATGGTCAATACATAAGAACGATGGATTATAGGAAAAAAAAGAAAAGTATATCTCAACTTGAAAGAGTAAGTAGGGCAAAGAAAAAAAATAAGAATGATTTATTGTCAACGAAGTAAACAGAGATTTTCTGTATAACTGTGTAAACGACGAATCAAAGAAATAAATGATTATACGAAATCTGTCATTGCATGATTTTCAAAACTTAATTGAAAAAATGTTGCATATAATAGTATGTGTCAAAAAAGTTAAGGTTTCGAAATTTAGAATTCATAATTCATATTTTTCTTTGTGTTTATAAAACCTTGTTCCTTTTTTTCAAGTTAGGGAAGTTGTAAATATTTCTTACAAATTTTGAAAGAGGGTATCAGATTTTATAAGAACAAGAAGGATCTGCTGTATGGGGATAAATCGAAAATGGTAAATTTCAATTTTGTTAACACATCCTGATATAATGTAATAACCAAGATGTTGAAAATGGCAACTACAATGGATATACGTACGAATATTCTTAATATATCGCATACCTTAGATGCTACACTTAATTATATACAAATGAGTACCTATTATATGTAATTGTAATTATTATATGTTACGCCATGATAGATGTACATGTTTGCTGTATAATGGAAATATATAAGGTCTATTGAACTGATTACATATGTACCAAGCACGTTTATGCCTCCCTTTCCTGTACGAGTAATAATAATAATAATAATAATAATAATAATAATAATAACAATAATAATAATAATAATAATAATAATAATAATAATAATAATAATAATAATACAGCTGAGAATATTTAAAAATAATTAATATTAAAATCACTAAAAATTGTTGAAATATATTCACATAACTAGCAAAAAAATAACGATTCGTTTCTCAATGATCCAACACTTAATTAAATAATTTCACATGCTCAAATTTTTCCAAATATACAATACAATATTAAAAAGAAAAATTTCTCAAAAATTTGCATTCTAAAGTAGATGGGCCACTTTATGTAAATTGTCTGTTTTTTTCTTTGTATGTTTTTACCCTTTCTCACTCTGCAGTCAGGGGAGGTTAATCTAATTAACCCTTTGGCTCGTTGACCTATGTCAAGTCAACTTCTTGTCTTCATGTGTCGTAAATAATCTCTCAAGTCACGCTTGTGCCTGCGTAACGGCTTGTACATTAATTGGGACTGATCCTTCTCGAGATTGCTTCAGATTCACTTTTCATGAGGAAATCCCGCGAATTACGTTTCCTAAACTATATAGAATGTCATGTGCGTGCCTTTGTCAATAATTTATACTTTTGATATTTTTTTTAAATCTTGTGTTAAAATATTTTAAGCTTCAATAATTTGATTTTAGTCTCAAGAATAATTCTGCCATAAAAACTGCTTTTATAAACTGGAAGCCTAGGGTAATGGGTACAATCATGGTTGATCAATGATTGGTCATTTGCTTTAAATATACGTATAAATATACACAAATAAAATTATTAATAAGCATTTTTTTCAATTTTCATGGCTCCCACAGCGTAATTTTTTGCCCTACCCATCTCAATAAAATGTATAAATGTGTTTCTTTTTTCTTTTATGGCTGGTGAGAAACTTTAATGTCAAACCTAATTGTTCTAAAACCAATTTGTTTGTGCGATAGTTGTGCTCGTTGCCTTACCCATAAATTCGTATAGGTCAATTGCTTTTCCAGCTCATGTCACCTCACAAAGTGTAATACTATTTAGACGTTCTTCTGCTAACATCGATGTAACCATTACCGCCTACCGGGTCCAAAAGGGTATACTACAAATTGTGTAAATTAGGGTCACTTCTTAAGTCTCTTATAATCGCACACGATTAAAAATATACACGTTTTGTTATAAATATGATTGTGTAAGTAAATCCATAGAATACTCTTGCAACTCTTGAAACTATTATAAAAAGTGTCTTTTATTCTTCAGGAAGTGCAGTCCGGTGCAGTCATTGTGTTCTTTTTCTTTTGTAGCTTATACGAATAAAGCTGAATAAGCGGGTTAAAGAAAATGTGTTTGCGCAACGTCGAAAATAATGAACGCGAGAAGAGACACGTAGAAGCGATGCCATGCTTACGAAATATTGGCCAGTGAAGGGACAGACTCGAAGAAAAGAGTAAGAAACTCAAAAACGAGAAGTAGAAAAAAAAATAAAGGAGCATGAGGCCAAGATCATGAGTTCGTTGACTCTTCTAGGCATACCAGATCGAAGAATTTTGAAAGATCTACTTTTTTTTATTTATCGAAAATGAATTCAACATTGAATCTTCCAATTAATGGCGTTCTTGTATTTGTATGATATACTAATTAGTAATTTGCATTCGGGCGTATACATTATCAATATGTTCTGTTTATTTTTCACAAAATCTATTTATGATTATATATATAACGCAGTAATAAATGCATCAAAGTTTTAAATTTGCTAAAGATATACACTTCATACAGCCCGAGAATGTAACAGTAATTTTTTAAATAAATAACAGGTGCAAGAATATTATAATGAGACTGTTGGATGAACTTGTATGAGAAAAGAAGGGAAAGAGATCTGTGTACTTAAGCAATTAGGGGTCTTGCGGGACTGCTCGTCTAAGTGTGTAACTCATTAACTAATAGTAACTATAAAATAGGCCGGTAGTTGCACACTACTCTGTGTACACAAATATGTAAACAATTGATGGCAGGTGCGAGTCATCCTTAACAAAATTACTTCATTGTATTGAAAAGTATGAATTTCTTTTTCTACAGAGAGGAAAACTCCTGGATCGATATTGCAGTGAATATAATTGTTCTGGAAATAAGGGCCTACTGTGTACGTTCGCTCGCAATTTATGGCTAATAGTATCAGTTAACGTTAATTGCAGCTGATGCTTGTATAGAAGCTCAGCATTCTATCTGATCTGGAAAATGTAACTGCTTCAGGTAAAAAAGTTTATAGCAGATGGAATTGAAAATAGATTCGATATTACAGTATAAAATTGATGCTGTGTTCTCTGCACTATAACTTAAAATTATTGAAATATCTTGAATAGTGATAAAATTAACGTCACAAAAATTTATGATCATTAAGGTACTTATATAATATATAGTTTGCATGAAGTATCTATAACATAAACAAGTCGCTATATACATAAATGGTACTACTATATTGCATAACTATACACGATCATGAGTTCGACAGCGGAAAAAGAGAGATTCAAAAGAAACAAAAGAAAAGATGCAAAAGCCTGCGATCATCAGACGCTGAATGCATCTTGAAAAGCTTCTAATTTCGAATACTGAATCAACAATGTCCTTTATATCTAAAGTTTTTCTTAGCACGCTATATTTCCTCAACTTATATTCTTACAATAATGAACGCATTACTCTGATGTAATTTTGAGAAATGATAACAGACATAAAGCAGCATTAAAGCTACATGTGTGAGACATAAACCAAGCATGTCACCATCGCGCAGACAACCATTATTTTTCGAGAAAAAGAGGAAAATATTTCATATTTGCCTTTTTTTCTGGAAAAATAATAGTTTTTCCGAAAGAATGTATTTTTTTACGTTATGTTATTTGCGACAATTTTCATGATCATTTTCGTAATCTGGACAATTTCCGGATTACTTCCACTACTACTCTCTTAATCTGAATTAGCGATAAGTATACCACTGATTCAAATCAGCGTATATGCTGATGAACCAGTGGATTACGCTGATGAATCAATGAATGTCACACCTTCTATCATCTAAATTTCACTGATTCAGATTTAGAGAGATTTTTCAGATTCAGATTTTTGGGATCTGGATATTTTGTTACCGCTATAAAGCTTTCTATCTAAGGAAGCAAAAATGTCAAAATCAATCAGGATTCGATACGTTTGAAAGTTTCAATTATTGATTCCTTTTTACTGCATTATCTTGAAAAATGGAGCTTCCAACATTCTCCGTTGGGACCGTCTTTTTCTGATGTGATGACTGGACTCATGGCAATGTACAATCTAAAAAATAAATTAGTATATCGAGTCGAGGTAGAGGTGACTATATCGTACTTGTAACAATTCAAATGTGGGGAGTGTCTTCAGCATAGCATCTACTACACTCTTCGTTGTTGAGACCCAGAGAGGCGTAGAGAGGCGGCTCGAGCTTGTTCCGCTTGTTCGTGACTGCGGAGTGCTACGGAACGGAGTGCGATCTCAGTTTGGTGCAACGCGCAGGCTCATGAACACGCGTTCGACGTTCCTCTCTATACACATTCAAATACGCAGGTACAAACAGTCGCGAGTGGCCTCGTTTTTCTCACGCGTCTAAATCGTCGTCCAGGTGATGAAATGATCAATGTTGTGGAAAATAAGGAAAACAAATCATCAGTGTGAACAAGTGACATCGAGATTCAAGAGTTAGAAAGTCGGCCCTTGTCCTTGATAGTGTTTCAGTTTCACCATCAGGTGAAGTTTTGGTTCCGAGCCCTGAGAACCTCTCGCGACCGGAGGTGCGATAGTCGTTACTCGTTTCGAAAGTCGATGTATGCATTCGCGCATGATACATTTCGAAACAACGAAGGCCGTGATTTCCTGCTAGCTCTTGCTCTACAGTGTAATTTGACATTGTTTGTTGGTTTTCGCCCGGCTTTTGAACCATTTTAGCTAGGGACCTATCCTATCTACAGTCGAACTACAAAGGATCAAGAACTGAAGGGTCAAAGCTCAAAAGTTTCACCTGAAGAAAAATGTCATTGAATTATGTACACAGAATTAGCATTTAACCAGTTTTCGGTAGTTGCTCTCGCTAATCGATAAACTAGCATGCCGGTGTAAGACATAATAACCTGAGCTTTTAACCTTGTCTCTATAGATCTTAATCATATTTGGAAGAGTATTGGGTATCCATTATGGTGTTGTTCAAAATTGAAATATATTTAGATAGAAGGACCTGGCAAAAAAATTTCTACTAAAAACTAAAGAATTCTTCTGTTATGAACACCGTAAAGAGAAACAAGTCTTGGACTGAGATTACTGGCAAGCATGATCGTCTGTATCGTTCAGTCAGAGTAAGGACAAGCAGATATGTAATACACTTAAACACAATTACATGTATATTTGTTTAAATAACAGTAAATTGCATCAACCGGCGAGGTAGAGTGGTTACTTACTGCTTTACAATCTAATCGGCAAAAATCTTGCGAGCAATGCAAGAGCTCCTAATCCCAAATCTGAACCTACTTATAGCCTTGCACCTTCTACCGAATGTTTCGAAAATCGAAGCATTCGTCTTGGAGAGGAAGAGGGTTCAACGTACATAACACTTAACAACTTAACGAAAGCATTCATGAAGGACATGTACAGTGAACAATATCTATGGCATCAACACTAAAGGGTTTGATCATAATGATTGAGCTGTAACTGCTGAGGTTGATCTTCATGGTCCGGAAGATAATAAGGAGATCGGTTTGAGGAGCGACCTGTAAGAAGATATGGTCGAAGCTGAAGGGTACGGAAAAGAAAGGCTAACGTATTTTTAGCAACAGTTTTGCGTTGTGAAAACCGGTTTTGACTCGCCAGCACATAATACAGACACTCGCGACGGGTTGGAGTGATAGTAGTAAGACGAAGGGGGCTCTTCGTGAAAGGAGAAGCAAAAGACGAAGTAGGTGGGAGACGCGAATCCATGAAACCAGGTATTGTGGAATTCCCGCATACCGGTACGCACGGATAGTAACTCTATTCATGTGCGCTTGTGATAAACACAAAACATTAACATTGAATACAATACAGTACAGAAGCAGGAAAACCGGCTGGATCTTCAAGGAAAGTGACAAGAAAATCAAGAATGAAGTATGGAGTAGGAATGCAGATCTCTGTGATGTTGATGAGATATCTTGGGAATGAGCATTACCTTCTGGCTTTTTTATTGCAGAATAAAGGCGGAATCACTGTTATTATAAGCAGCAATTATTACATTCAAAACGCGAAGAAACTTTGTTAATAAATGTTTTAGAAGTACTGCAAGTCTCATCAAGATTATCCAACTTTCTCTTCTTAACTTTGAGGTCGTCATCGGTATTCCACATGCATTCTTCCAAGGCGTATCGCACGACACGAACAGCTATGTGAGCAGGCTGATTGTGAAAGATTGAATTCAAGGAATATTCGGAGACAAGGTTCATTGTCTAAAGAAATTAAGGTACCTAGCGCACATACTCGGAATTTTCTCTGTGATAAGGGACAAATTTAGGATTAATTTTGAGTAGAAGAGTTTCATCTACTCTTGAACACATAATTGATAAGAAGAGATACAAAACATTTATACAAATTGATTTATATTAATGTACTAAGGAGCCTGTGTACAGTTAAAACAAATATACTAAGTCTGAGTCTACAGAGAGATTTGTAGCAACAAAAGTTTTACCATTGAACTGAAACACTGCCGCTCTTGAGCAAAGATGAAAAACGCATTAAGTCAATGAAGCACGAGATTCACTTCCGTTTCAGTAGTTACGTTTCTTAAAACATTAGGGAAGAAAAGCAAGAAAAGAAAGGGTGTTTAGTGACAATATTATTCCTCGGCGGTCTATTTGGTTTTACATCAAGTGAAACCACGTGTAACGGAATGAAGAATGGCAGATCGTCAAACTATACGTAGCGTGGTTTCGACCCCAACCGATCCACGTCTTGGAGAAAGACGAGCCCTAGCAGCTCGTGCATCCAGCATAGCTTTGGCTGTAGCTTTGGTTGCAGTAGTTCTCCAATCAGCAGTCACTGCTTTACCAACTTGGGGATATTTTTCAAACCCTGATGGTGAGTGGATTCAAAGCAGTAAATTTTAAACTTCATTATGACAACTCCTGATGTTTTAATTCCAAGTATAACTATTAAATAGATTCGCAGTAAAAAGGAGAATATTGGAAGGCATTGGAAATTTAATGCCATCCTGTGCGAATCAATTCCGTTTGTCTTGAATGCCATCTAATGCTCTTTACAGAATAAAACTTGTTTCACTTGAATCCTTTTAAATGCGCAGAAATTTTTAATGCCGTTGAGAAGAATGCAAAGTTGGCAAGTTAATGCCATTTAATGCTTTTTTCGGCAAAAACGGAATCTATTCGCATAGGATGGCATTAAAAAGTCCAATGCTATTTTATGCCTTCCAATGCTCACCTTTTTACTGGGTTAGTAAGTTATTCTTGTCTACTAATTCAGTAGTCAAATATAAGGCTACTATAATTTATTTAGTCGAATTCTTACTAATTCAGATTAAGAAAGTAACAAACACTGTACATATTTTTTTTAACGAAAGTGTGATTGGTTGATGACACTTGGCATTGAAGTCTCGTAAATAATACATATTTAATGGAGTGTTAATATAATGATGACGTGTGAATTCTAACATGTCAAGCACACGTTATTCATAATGAGTCAACCGTATAATTAAGGCTCACTTAGAAATTAGTTATCTCTCCAAATTGCATTAAAAACATACATATCATAAATTTTAACAATTTGTTTGTTCAAGTTTTGCGCTTTTTGCAAACTGTTGATCAGGCAACAATTTTCATTAAATGAACTTGAAACTGCTGGCGTACTATAAATTCCTTTTTGAGAAACTAAAGAGAACATGGAAAAAACTGTTATGGTTGTAATAACCAGAGAAATAGGAAATTATGGTACAGATAGTTATATATGACTTCTAGTTCCTTGCACTAATTTACTTAATAATCCTCATAAAATAAATCTTTTCAATTCTACAAGGTCAGTCATCATATTGACTTCTTTGTGGATTTTCTACAATCTTGTGAAACGTCTTGTGCTCATTTAGTGTCTTCATCTGCTCGATGAGTTTTTCTGTTGGTGTTGACTCGACATGAACACTGTGACTTATGTAATTTTAACGGAAACCTACAAGAGTTTCTTCAGCATCGCCGAGAAAATTAATGCCTACAATTTGTAGAGTTAATAATAGTGCAGAAGAGTCGTAAATACATCTCAAATATTAGAAAAACACATTTAGACTTTTTCGACTGATAATCATTAATATTAAAATGTGTGAATTGCAAATAGGAGTCGAATAACAACCAGTTTAAATAATCGGACTAAAAAATATACTAACCAGGGATCTGCAGTCGAAAGACGATGGCGTATTTTTCAATACGTATATAAGTACAATCGTTCATTTGCTTGTATTTTTAAACATTCAGTTCATTAAGGTCTATATGGAAAGTCCGTAATTCACTGTATATACATATATCCGGTAGTTTTATTTTCTAACAAACCCAAGTGAGAAGCACTTTAAGATTTCGTCATGATAACGGTGAACCTTCCATGTTTGCATATCTTATCTTCACTCACGTGTCTTCTCTTTTTACTTAGCGAAATATTAATTCGATCTTTTATGAATTATCATATTTAGTTTATGGCAATATTCTTAAAGTTAAATCTTTGTATTCTGCTCGCTTATTAGGCCAAACGGTACTTAAAACCTTCAAATTTTATATTAGAATCTTGTAATATTGTATCTTTTTTGTACATATTTGAATATTACTAACTTCTAATGTAGTATGTGTATAATACTGCTAGTAATAATAAAAATAATTATTATTATTTAAAAAAA
Organism: Synergus gifuensis; assembly: GCA_904066015.1. NCBI lineage: Eukaryota > Metazoa > Arthropoda > Insecta > Hymenoptera > Cynipidae > Synergus > Synergus gifuensis. The sequence continues at coordinate 1,123,769 of CAJFCO010000077.1, forward strand.
ATTGCCTCTTTGAAAATCTTCGATGTCGCAAGTCCTCATTAGTCTAGTTTTTTTCATCGCAATTTTATGGACAATCGGATCTAGGTAATCAGTAATAATATCTCTCTTATTACTTAATGAGCTGGGAAGTCTAGTCCAGCAATGACTGTTTCTTAATAAATTCTTGATGCAAGTATGCTTATCCTACACACACATACACACTATACAGAATATACTAGCTATCGGCAGCTGACATTTTCCATATGCCACAAGTGCATTATCACGTAGCGACAACCTATATGGAGAAGGTGTATAATTTCAGACGATATGACATGTATACGGATGTCATCAGCCTTATATGAAACACTCTTTTCGGAAGAAGTACCGTTACACTACGGCTACAAATAAATAGGACTAGCATGACCCTCTTTTTGTGTATGATAGATTGTTTTCAATATGACTTTCGTTTTCTTTGAAGAAACTACTATTTTTTGTTGAATTAATGACACCAAAATGCGCCCGAAAATTAATTAAATTAAAATAATCAATTAAAATTAATTACTGCAGAAAATAATTAAAGTTTCTTTTAAAGTCACTTTAAATTTAAATTTAGAAATTTCTGTTTACAGCAAAACAGTTATTGAAAGCAAATTATACCTAAAATAAATACAAAGTAACTCAAAAAGTAACTATAAAATTGAAGTTACAAGTTACTGCCAAAATAATCATCAAGGTAATTCAGTTGTTGCACATGATACAAAAGTTAATCATCTTTTTCAGTAACTTAGATGCATAATTGTAGTGAGTTGATATTTAAGGTACTGAGTGAAAGGGCAATTAAAATGATTGCGTAAAAATAATTGTCTGTCCATATAAAGGTCACATTCTGCCATGACATCACGAAGCACATAGGTATGATTTCCTGTTGTGTGTGAACTACTATTCAGTGACCGTATAACTTTTCATCAACACATGTTGATGTCGTATACGTGTATGTAAAGTATATCGCTCATACTCTTTGCAATTTTCTGCCATATCAAAATCAACTGTCTCCTACCGAGCGTCTAAATATAATAACGTCTTAAGGAAAAGTCTAGAATTCCGGTTCTAAAAATAGTGGTAATTGCAGTAATAAATTATTTTTTTCTTCGGTGCGTATAGAAGATAATACCATATTATATTGTATAGTGCGACAAGAAAGAAAAGGCTATAGGGGGTGAAAAACTATGAAACCTGACAATGAGAAATGGCGACTTTAAGTGGGGATATTCTTACCCGTTGAAGTAACTTATAAATACCACTAGAGTGTGGTTACACCGAGGGACTTTAAGTGGTGTTGCGTGGCTTATAGACACTTGCGTGGCTTTTACTAACCATTACTAACTATTAACTAAGTCTCTCAAGGAGTGTGAAAGTAGTGCTGTAAAAAAACCAAAATAACCAAAATTACCTGTTTATTAACTTGTCAAACTGTTAGTTCTTATATATTGCACATTTACAGTAAAAAGTTCATCTATGTACTTACTGAGAGACGTGGTACAAGCCACGCAACGTCGCTTAAGCCCCTCGGTGTAACCACACTCAATGAAACAAGTTCTTATCCGAGTTGGATGTTCCAAGGGACACAATTCACTTCCCACTTTCGCTTAACGTACGTAACAAATAATCCTAAGACTAACCAATAATGCATATATCTGAAAACCTGGGTTTGATTCCCAGCCGGGCTAAAGAGAACTTTTTCTCATCATGAAAAATTAATATTTTTTTAAATATTGACGAAAACAATCAGAAGTATGCACAAAAAATAACATCATTTGTAATAATGCATATGTTACGTAGGCGCAATATGCAAATATAGCTATTCTAAAAAGGACTTTGATTTCGAATAACTTCATGTCACCTTAAGAGCACAGGATACCTTATATACCATAAAAGCAATTTAATATCCCCAACTTTACCCTCGCAATAATACATTTTTTGTTGTGAACTTAAAAGTTGGGGGAAATGAAAATTTGCTCTTATGATAGTATAAATTACCACATGCCCTTAAAAAGCTAACTTCATGCGTAATCTGCTAACGTTATTGGTCAATTAATTTGGTGCGCGGATTTGAATTGTTATTTCAGTAGTTAAAGACGAAACACGCGTGCTTAAGCACGCGTGTAGTCTCGTGTATTAAATATAAGGAAGTACCGCTAGAAGTCTCCGTATCTGTAAGTGCAACGGCCTTTATACCTAGCTCTCACCCGCGACTCGATTCTGCCATCTTTGAAGCACTATCGAACCATACCATATGCTATATACTAGTTAGGGGAAAGTTTTTTGATGTGAGTAATGGTGCTAACTCGCTATTTTTCGAAAAAACTAATCAGTTTGGCTAAAATGGAAAAGTTTCGGTCTTTTCGCCAGACTGGTCACCCTTTTGGCCAAACAAATTAATTTTTTTGAAAAACAGTGAGTTTGCACCATTCCTCACGCATCGAGAAACCCTTCCCTGACAAACGGCACTTCAAACCTTGTATTTTTGCAGCCTAAAAACTATATATCTTCGAAATTACTGACACATTCTGAATACAAATAACGTGAGGATAGCAGTAATAAAATGCAATTGCAATAAGCGCCACGTAGCAAAATGGAAAACATATTTGTACTTAAATGTCCATATGCGCTCACAAATTACACCCAGCACCTGGAATTTTGTGCCAGAATTTAATCCAGAGTTAAATTTCCAACATAATTAGTCCCCTTTGCTATGTGCATAACCGCCATGAAAAAGGTGTATATATTATTGAGAGTATAAACATTAATAACAACTAATATGTATAAAAGCAAAATCCCATTTCCTCTCTGTTTTGCTTTCGGAAAAAAAAGTTTAGCATAATAATAAAGCTTTTATGATATTTGCTTATTTCGTAATTGCAATAAGAGCTGAAAAATCGCACGAGTTTAAACCACTCACCCGCTTTTTGATGCAAAAAGTTGTAAGAAAATTTTTATTAAAAAAAATTTGTCTAAAAAATCATGTAAATGCTCATGAGCATTTTTGCTCACAAGAAACAATTCCAGATGGGTTTAATGCATTATTATGCGTTCTGCGCTTTCGTAAAATGGAGAATTCTAATCTCCTTATTTTGCAAACAAAGTGGATTTTGTAAATTCGTCTCTGGATGAATCGGTTAAGGACTTTAGCATCGTCGTGTCGCCGTCATAGCCGTGTAACGTTCTAGCGATTAACCAACCTAACTGTGCTAAATACAAACCATTGTCATTATGACATCCTGCCTAATGCCCAGCAACGTCATCATTACGATTAGAAGTACATAAACTATCCCATTTATGTATTTTAAACAGATCTTTTAAAAGCTCTTAAAATTCTTCGACTATTTTGAATTCTTTTGACATGGCAAGACCAAGTAAATTTCTGTTAGTGTTGCATAAAATTAAGTCTAGGTGATAAGGCGTTTCATTAACTTCTATTAAAGAATTTCTTATAGAGTTGCAATTATTGTTCTCGATTAAACCCTGCTATGAAATCTCGAAGCATTTGAAATTGGTTCTTGAAAGTCTTCAAAGTCGTTTAATTACTCGAGTGCGAGGGTTTTATCGTGATTCTACTCCCAAGTGTGCACCTGCAGAGCTTATCTTAGACAATTTTCTCAATGTGGTACAGTTACAAGACTCGAAAACTTTACTTACCGTAATGTCTTTTATAATCCTTGTATATTTATAGACTTATATCTTGAACTATATAATGCAAAGAAAAATCACTTCGATTATATTGGCGAACCTATTTAATTTTATTGATACTTAAAGAAAAATAAATATGGGAGTACTTTTATTTCTATCAGGAAAGTGGGAAATGAACTAAAGCGATAATTCGCTATCGTTTACATAAAATTTAAAAATCAGTCATATTTAAAAAAAAAATGGTCGATTAATCCGTAAACTGAGCGTAGAATACTCCTGCCTCCCCCAATTGTTTCTGTTACGGCCCTGGTGGTTTTTCATTTTTTTTCTATTCTCTGCCATTCAGCACATACGCTCGAGTGAGTTCGTGTTCCGGGTGGCAGCCACCGGAAGTCCTTTTGGCTCACCTCTATGCCTCTTCCCGCGAATCTCTATCCGCTCGCACGCAACAACCTCGCCACGGGATCGAGGATTCCTCCACCATCACACTAACAACTTCTATTCATTCTTACTCTTGCTGCCGGAGAAGCCTTTTCTCATTTCCGTCGACCTGCGCCTCTGGCCCGGAAATGCAATTAAGAAGATTATCGAATTTGTTCACCGTCTTCAAATTGAAAATCCAGTACTCGCATTAGTCTAAAATTATCTGCACCACTGAAAGACAGATGAAAAGAGAAATTAGTTGCAATCACTTGACATTCATTTATAGCCACTGCAATAACTCATCTGCGAACACTGCAATTATTTCTATGTCATCTAAAAAACAAGGCTAACATGCATTAGCATTTTTTCTAATCGAACCAATTCAAGGACAAGTTTAATTATCCGAAAAATATTAATTTCTTCACCTATTTAATAGTTTGTTACTTTAATTGTAACAGCAGATCAGCTTGACGAACTAATTATAGGCACTAGGTAGATTTTTTAGCTATAGTCCTAATAAAAAGGGGGCAAGCTTACCAAAAATTGGTAAGATAATTTATGGGCGATCCCTATGGCGAGTCTACGGTACGGCTCAGAAGTTAAGGAGTGAAATGCGACCTTGCCCTCGTAGGCTGATGCTGAAGGGAATCTGATATGTCGCTCCCACTAATCCTGCCATTTCGACGCCCCTGCTTTTTTTACTTTGCTGCCCACGTGCATATATACATTTATATACAACCTACGGTTTACTCGAGTCTGATGGCATTGTGCATGAGAACAACACGATGTGAGGTTTAATATCATAAACTATAGTGACTACGCAAGTAGGTCACGCATGATGGCAATCGTCCATACGTTTAAACATTCTTCTGCACTTAATGAGCCTGGGGGAATTTACGAAGAAGTTTAGCATAGGTGAAGAGGGTCAGGGTAGCAAATGCCTACTGTCTGAATTTAAATTAAAGGTACCGCATGAGTATGTTGCAGTTGACCATCATATAGCAAATTACATACGTTCACTCATGAGAGGAGTTTCAAATTTAGGGATGAAAGGAATTAGATGAGTTTAAACATGTTCTGAGACCTATAATAAAAACGAATGGGAATTTAGGAAAAATCCGACAAGTTATACGGTTTCCCGAGTAGAAATTGAACTAGGACCCAAGTGTAGGGTTCTAACTATCTAACTATCTATCTAGCGCCTAATTAGTTCGTTACGCTGATCTATTTGGACGAAAACTGAGCAGTATAATATTGTAAATGGATACTAATATTTTTTATTTATTAATGTCTTATGAACTGTAAGATCTAAAGTAACTTTGAGGTATAAGATTCAGTATGTAGTGGGGTCAATTGGGGCGATTTCTACCCAAGGTTTTCTATGTATACAATAAGAACTCATATTACTCTAATTAATTGATCTACTTTATATTATTATTATTATTATTATTATTATTATTATTATTTCTGTTACTATTATACCTATATACACTTGTTTTGTTTCCGGTACAGTTTTGAGCTCTAACGAGTATTCAGTTCCCATACACGAAAGTAACTGCACGAGCTGTTTGCAATCTGTTATAATATACTTGCACACATCCCACAATTTCCGTCATGCCAGATCAACAGCCATTCGTAGAATTAGAACCGGAAATTGAAATTAATATTCTCTAAAATCATGAAATATTTTCTGCTCTCTGAAAAATATTGTGTATATGCTTTATGAATAAATAGAGGTAATTTTAACCCTTCTGTTATACATATAATTTTTTTTTCTTTATTTTGAAGGCATTTTTCGAATTTCGAAAGGGAGAGGGTCTCTAAGGCAGGTTTTTGTCCCACTTTAGATTTGGCTCAAAAAATTCGAAAAAATCCATATAACAGTATCTACTGACAATAAGAAGTCAATTCCACCCTAAACGGACAACCCTCACCTCCTCATTCACCCTGAGCACCCCTTAAAAAATGAAAACCACCGTTTCTGAGTAGTATTTTTTGGGAAAAACCCCAATTAAAAAAAATCAGGAAAAATACATATATAGGTTTTTGGGGTCGTTGATTTCGAATCCGAGATTCGTTGACCTCCAGCATATCAGATTCAAGGTCATTTTAAGGTCAAACTGCAAAAAATCCGATAAAAATCTAAAGTGGACCAAAAACCTGCCTTAGAAACCCTCCCCCTTTAAGATTTTAGAGATATTCAGCAATTTCATATGAAGAAATTAATTTTATTACCTCAATTTTTGCATAATCTACCATCATCAGAAACATAAATTCATATTTTTAACCCTCCGCCGTCCTTGTGGGTTGCTCGTGACCCAGTCGAATTTTCTGGGCGAATTTTAATGGGAAGAAAGGGGCGTGGCACGTCATTCTCTCTACCTAAAATAAGTTGCATCATATATATATATAGTGTTGCATCATATATATATATAGTGGTCTGGGTCTCGTAAACGACCCACACAGACGACGGCGTTAGTGTTTCTTCCAGGTAAGTGAATTTTTTTTTTTTTTTTGGTTTTTCTATTTTTTTTTTAGTGCAATTAACGAAGGACAGCGGAGCGTTAAAGTACTCTCACTCATCGACAACTTTGCCCATTTTCATAAATAGGTGTATGCCAAACTTGACCGCTGCGTCGAATTCACTGCGTCTCTTCTATTTATAAATTTGTTAAATATTATAGGACGTCAGAGACTTCTGACGTAACTTCTGAGTAAATTTTCGAAAGATAGTATTGTTTATTGAAAACAAAGAGCATATCTACACCTGGAATAGGTTTTCTTTCGGTATACATGTAATAGTATAAACTTCTATTCTTTGCACGCATGATCAGATTTGTTCTATTTTTAGTTTTTAATTGTTCAGTAGTATGTATAACTAAATTCCAAAAATACATAATATACTATCTTTCTGTTATATAATGAAATTGATGTTTAATTATGCTGTATTCCTTTAAAATATTGACAGTTTGTCCAACCTGCTCTCCCCTCTGTACATACATAGTCCACATACTACTTATTGTATGCTTGTATGAAAAGCATGTGTCTGGCTGCTGCGTACGCTGGTTATGCATGTCATGTATATGTACAACACCCGTAACCTACTTATGCATGCCATGTGATTACATATGTAGCGTGGGCGATATAAGATAGGTGGATGCATGCTTCAAATTTTCCCCAAATATAGAATTCTCTTGTTCGGAATTTGTGTACGATGAAAATAATATTATTTATTTAAAGAACCATAGTTCGTGAACTTAATTATATATTAGATAAATTATAATATCGCTTGTCTATCGATTTACACACACATTCGTAACACCATAGTCTCTAAAACCACAAGATGCTGACACACCCACGAACTCGTATTGCTTTTGAATATAGGCGGGAACAACAGTTCTTAGCTAAAATTAATTTTAAGTTTTGTCCACGTTTACGTGTTTACAAATAGTGTTTTACGTTTTCATTAATTCATTAATTAATTTCATTGATAGCTGCATAAAAGGCTACAATGTCGCAGCCTGACGGCACTTCGAAAGTTTGAAGTCAGATATACGGAAATGTAGTAATGTTATAATACTTTATTTTTATTTGCGTGTTCTTCAGGTATAATTCCACCCACTGGCTTAGCGAACTTGGCTGGAAATTAGTTTCAGGAACAAGTCTGAGCTGCACAGTCAGGAACTACTGCGAATGGCCATGAAGAATGACCATGTCTCGTCATGCACTTAATTCTCATAGATGGTTCTCTCACTTTACGGTACATTAATCGAACTGCGGTCGATTCGAATTACAAAAACTATTTCGATCGATTCCGAGCAGGTTCGGTTCGACGACCGACGTTTGTATATAGCCTCTGAGTCGATAATTCTCTGTATACACCTATATGTATAGATACAACTCCTCCACAAGAGATCACACTTTTAATAATAATAATAATAATAATAATAATAATAATAGTAAATCTTTATTGAGTGTATAAATACATATACTGAAAGTTTACAGAAAAAAACAATTTTGAATGATGTATCATGAAGTTTTTGATCCTGTCTGTCGAAAAAATTTAAAGTTTAAAATTACTCTCAATAATTATAGGCAAACATTTCTACCTAGTAAAAGTCTTGATTGGAAAATCAATTAAAATGCTCAAGTGATTATATAGTAATAACAGCTACTCCCTCTAATTTGATCTCCCCCTCGTTTTCCCATAGAATAATCAAGATAATATTACCTTTAACGTAACGGTGGGCATTATATCCTAGCGAAAATGAGTTGAGACAAAGGGTTTCCTACGCAGGGTTCTAATCTAATCGCTCAGCTCTAAAATGGGTTTACGACCATCTATGTATATGCACAATATGTAATTCCAACATGTCGCGAACTGCGAGCTTTTACTCGCTTACATGTTGGTAAGTAAAACTATTAAATAGATTAGTAAGTTTTATTCTTAATAATTCACTCTGGTAATATAGGTGATTTACTATTTGATTTAGTAGAAAGTATAAAAATGACTAATTCAGTAGTCAAATATAAGGCTACTATTATAGTCAAATTTTTACTAATTATTTAGATTAAGAGAGTATACACGATCGATCGAGTTGTCATCTGCTCTTGTTTCAGATTAATTATTTTTTACTGCATCCTCTTTGTTTATTCTTAAAATAAATAATGTTGGACTCCATATACTATCTGCTTATAATGTTTGTTTTTTCAATGGTATTAAGTTCACTTGAAGATCGATTGAGCTTCATTACTTTCTCCCCTAATGAAATTTAATGCTCCCACGTAAGAACTCAGAGTAATTCGTGGACGTGCTCTTCATTAAAGATCAGCTCTGTTGTTTGTTTTTATTTTAGTTCTATTCGACCATTTCGACCCTTCACGAGAAATTAGAAAACCTTGTCGCAGGGTCCATTCATCGAACCAATTTCAGAGACCATCGTTTTCGAAATGTTCACGTTTTCGAAACAAAGGGAATGTCTATTGTCCAATTGTTCCAATCAAGTATGGATAGTGTAACGAGAAAAGTTTTTCATAGAATCCATCCTTTTTCACTTTTTTAGTACCTTGCAATAAAATTGATTCAGACTCCCTTAAAAAAAATAGATACATCGAATTGTATTAAACTCTCAGAATTTTAATTTTATTAAAAAGTGAAAGTAAAATAATAATTGATAATAGATTTTTAATAAAAATTATTTGTTTATATTTTTTAGCTGGCAGTGGATCTGAGAAAGGCTACTTCGGTCCATGGAGACAATGCAAGTACTTACTTTATGGCAGAGAAAAATGCGGCCAGGGCATATCTAGATTTCAACCAGTGTGTAAGTTGTTTCTTTCTAAAGAATATTTGACAAATAAATAATTACAAGATTCATACTTTAATACACTTATCAAACTTTATAATTCTCCATATTTTATTTACCTAAAGAATTTCTTGTTATCTTAATGAAAGATTGAATTTTAATTTTATTACGTTTTATGAATCGAAAAATCATACGGACTTGGACTTTTCGAGATGAATAGGTCAATATCCAATAAATTATAAGAGCAGTTTGTATCTCGCTTTCTAATTAAAATTGATTTACTTATTTCAATTTCACAAGCTATTAAATCACTTTATACTATGCATTTACACCTTGGAAATATGCGAAAATTATAGTTTTAATTAAATTTTCTTTAATCCCCTATACATATATGAATCAAAATTCATAGACTGTATAATTGAAAAAAAAATTTTATTTGAATTTCATTAACTGCATCTTCATTTTTTTCGCTTTAAAAATTTCAATTACCGTTCTTGAAATTGCGATTAAAAGTACTTGAAACTTCAATAACACGTGTATTTAAGTTTTCAAAAACATATAATTGAATCTTCAATAAGACTTCACACAAAAGTAATTAAAGTTTCAAACATAAATTTTTAACAATGTGCTTCTATTTCCACGATTATTATGTGCTCGAATCGTGGCTCGAATAAAGTACTTTGAGACGGTAAGCTTATTAGAGTTTCGAAAAATACTGAGCCATGGCAGATCCGCATTTAGATTCTCATTGCTCTTAGAATGTATAATTTTCTGTATTCGCTAAATGAGATTTAGTATTAAAATTGTGAATGGTGAATTTACATATTAATTTAATAAACTTAATTTCTCAAATATATTCAAAGGTTCTTCTTCCAAGAAATTCACTTAATCATCGACCGAAAAGTCCTAAAAATAATATTGACACCCTTCTTTTTACAGAAAATTTATTCTCAATAGCTGCTCTTATGAAAATTAATTTTTATAATTTCAGTGGCTGTCTGGGTAGCTGGTCTCGCCGCAGTTGGAGCTTCAATTCTCTTAGCAATTATTACTGGTCTAGCACTTCTTCAGTTAGCCATGGCTTCATCAGCAAAACGAATGGTTGTTACGTATAGTGCAGCTGTCATAGGAAAAGTAGCTCTTGCAACTTTAGCAAGTATGTATGAATACTTTAATTCCGCTTTTTTTATATACATATAGTACCATTTGTGATTATCCTTTCTGTATGGGGGATGGTGGCTGGGAAAAAATAAAAGGTTCCTTACTGTAAGGAAGCCCAGTAGGTGATGGTGGTTGAAAAAGATGTGGTAATTGGCGGTAATAAGGGAGCTCAGTAGGCGGTAGGTCGCAAAAAAGAGGGGAGGTTATTACTGTATGGACGTCCAGTAGGCGGTCGAATGGAAAAGAGAGGGGCGCATTGGATTGTATAAAAGTCTAGCAACAGTAGGAAAAAAAAGAGGAGGTTCTTATTGCATAGACTTCCTCTAGGCGGTGCGTAAAAAGGATAGGGGTGTCTTTTATTGTTTTACTTCTATAACTGTAGCTCAGTAGGAAGTGGATGATGCTGATATAAAGAATGAAAAAGTATAACATGTACAACACGATATGATTCATATCTTGATACACAGTTTATTTCTGGTAAAATATAACGCAAAAGAGCAAAGGTTAGAGAGGTGTGTTTTTCACATTTTTCGCATTTTTTTGAGTACCTCTGCAAAATAAAGGGCACCGTTAAAATAAAGTACCAATGCTGAGTATGGTCTATATACAGTGTCGCCAGATAAAACTACCGGATATGGTAGAGTTACTACTTATGGGCGGTGGAGTGTACGGACTAACTAGCCTACTTACCATGCGATCAGCAGGGGGAATCAAATGTCAACGATCCAGCTCAAATTACTGTAAAACGAGCCCTTTTAATATGACCTACAAAAAGCGTTAGTTTAATGTTAGACGCGTATTTTTTTGCGACTTATTTTCGTATAGGAAAAGTGTGTTAATTAATTTTTCAACTCTAAAAATATAACTCTTTCTGTATTACAAACTATGCATTTTTTAATTTACATATAACAGCCTTATGTACTGCCCCCACTTTTCTGTTCTCTTAACAATCTTAGTATCCGGACCGTGAACTAATCCGTAACAGTAATTAATAGTTCTAAACTCGTCACTCCTCAAACTTCAGCAGCTGAATTGTAGTAAAATTGAATATTTGTATCTCAGCATTCTAGCGCGGGATTTAAAATGTTATATAGTTCTATTATAATTTAGAACAATAGCGTTTTAAATCCTGCGCGTCCGGATGCTAAGAAAACAACTACTACTTACACCTACACGGTCGATGCATAGGGCTGACGAATAACCATAATATACGCGCTATATAAGAATTTTCTCCTTGTTTTTACTCATCATATTTTATATCCGCTTTTTATTTCCGCCTCAGCAAATTCTATGAGAGGATTCTTCTCTATACAATTAATTTCTGGGTTTTCTCTGTTCCAGCATCTCTCGCAATCGTTGCAGCCAGTTTATTTGCACTGCAAACCGACGATAGAGCTAATAATTTCGTGGTTGATAGGGGAGAAGGATTTTATATGCAGGTAAGATTTTTTTTCAGCAAAAAAACTGGTCAAGGGAGAATTTATATCTTTTTAAGACCAATAATTAAGTTTCTTATCATTTTCTCTGAATCTCGCGTGATTTGGCTAAAAATTTTAATTTCCGATTTTTTAAGAAAACTCAAGAAATTGTTATTTTTTTGTTATTATCTATGGATAAGGAATTTTGCCCATGTATGGTTTTGTCATGGAAAACTCTTTCATTATCAACTATATGTCGGTTTTATTGCATTATTTCAAGGTCGGAATATCAATGTAAGATTGTTATTAGTGAGATATTACTACTATATCCTTGCCTCACAAATGCCTAATTATATTGAAATGTTTTTTTCTTAAAATGAAAATCCCGACTAGGGCCTCGGCAACGCCCCATTTTAAATAGGGCTAAATGGGGCAATTTCTGCACGATAATTATCGTTCTAGCAAACTGAAATCTATAGACAGAAAAATTCTTAAAAAGATGTTTTTCGGGTTCAGGCTTCCTTAGAAATATTTTAAAAACAATTTTAAGCTTCGCGGACTAATATTGTTGCATATTCTCATGAAAATTAATGCCATGAATTAACTATACTGCTGGATATTCAATGAAGTGAAGTTATGTTCAGATTTTTAGGTCAAGGGTATAATTGTTACAGTATAAAGCTGACTCTTAACTCATAATGATTAGCAACGCCTAGAAAATCCTGGCGACATTTATCTCTCCCTGCTTTGTAATTATCACTTACGATAATCATTGCATCATTTTAATAGGTTTGTTGTTAGTTGTCATTGAGAAATTTAAAAATAATTTAACGCTGTCAATTTTTTTTTAATGGGGATCTGTGAGACTCAATGGGGTTTTTTTATTTGTTAAAGTGACAGGAAAAATCTGTAAAAATTTATACATTATTATGCTTTCTACTTTATGGATCAGTTGAACAGTAAGAGGAACAAATATTTTTTTTTCAAATTATTGCATATATGAAAATCGAATTCGACAAACTGGCTATGAAAAGTACATATTGTGTTTGACATGTTGCGAAGTAGTCAATTTCCCGTATCTTGAAGCGCCTTTTAAATTATTCTAAATATCTTAAAACTGTTTTACATATTTTGAAATCCTTCTTGAAATTCTGTAAAACCTCTAGAAACATGAAATCTCTTCAAATTCATTAAGATTCCTTAAATTTTTCCCTTTTTTTGTGTGACCGTATTTTCAAACATTAATCAAACATTTTTGAAAATAGCAGGTATTATTCATTCTGCATTCAGTTGAGTTGACTTTGAACATTTGATTATTGTAATTTACCTTGATAAATATCACATTACCGTGCGTTTCATTGGTAAAAATTCATCGTTTTGCAATTATGTAATAGGCTTTAAGACTTATCCAGCCAACCTGCGTACAGGTGCGGGCTCGCAGGTGTTCCAGCAAGCTTCGAGAGTGTTTAGTTTGTATGCGTAAGAGCGCATGGTGGCCCCACTTTTAAAAACAATGAGACGACATTGGCTTCTGAACAGTTCGTGACTTCGTACTTCGATTTCAGTCGCGGTCGACCAACCATACACTTTGGTCTTTTTTTCTGTTCTTTTTTTTCTCTATTTCGAATCTTACCTGTGTCGCGATCAATGTCTCAACCAATTGTGCGTTCGCGTTATTAATCTATTCCATTGTGCTTTTTCTTATCATTATTATCATCATCAATCTAGTTCATCGATTGATCGATCATTTTATTATAATCTTAAGTTTTTGCATCACTGTGTAGAAGAATATATTACAAACTTTTAAGGAAAAAAATGATTGCTTTGATATGAACGTAAGGAAAAAAAAAAGTGCTCTAAGGCAGGCGAAGGATGAAATTGAACTGGATAGAGGTCACAAAAGAAAAAGGGGCAAGGTATAATAATAATAATAATAATAATAATAATAATAATAATAATAATAAATGAAAATTCGAGCAGATATTGATACATACAAGTTTAATTAAAGGAGAATTTATAATTTTATTAGATGTTTATTTACTTTTTATTTAATTTTTATCGGAAAACGGAATTTTATTTATCTTTCATGTCTGTTATAATCACGGACGCAAGGATAAGTACAGTACATACATTGTGTAACCCATTTCCTTCCTCGTGTTTGAAAATGTAAACAAAACGTGGTCTTGATGTCAATGTCATTTTTATGAGCATGGTCATGTAATTAATTTTCTTGTTTGCCATGCGCAGAGCGCTCTTTTCCTTGGCGTACTGTAAAGGACGTATGTACCAGCGTTACATAAATATAAAGTGCTATTATATTTGTTATTAAAAGATGAAATTGTTTCATAATTAGTTCACAGACCTTTTTTTCTCCAATTTTTCATACAGAGCTGTTTTAATTGATTATCTATTAAAACTAAGCTAACATCCTTAGAATTCACGACGAATATTCATACTCGCAAAATAATTCGTTATGATTATTAAAAGGTTGTCAAATGTTTTGAAAACATTTGGTCTTAACGTGAACATAGTAGATTTGTAAAAATAGTTAACTAGTAGTCATACTTCAAGAATAATATCTTTTCAAAGGCTTAGGAGAACTTTATCTCTTATGACTAATTTACCATGGAAATCTTTTGAGAATGTTAGTCTTGTTCGTGCTTTTGTTTTTTTTTTAGTTTCATTATGTGTTTCTAAAATAATTTGTATCTGAACCAAATAGTTATATATACCATAATCATGGCATGGAAGTAGAAAATATGATTTTTTTTGTCTTGCCAGTGGCCTTTAAGAATTATCTCATGAATTATTGTCGTCTTATTTTGTGAATATTTCGTTATAAATACCGTTATTATTACGATAATTTGTAATTAGCATTTCCTTTTAAAGTTGGAAATGGTTGTTTTCAGCATGGATGGGGGATTAATCTAAAGTTATTTCAGATGAACAATACCATGAAACCCCTTCTTTGTTTTCCATAATTAAATTCTCCCCTCTTGTCACAAGCAGCCGACAATGTGGGTGAGAGCAAAAAAATTCTATGGGAAGCGAGATAGAAAATTGATAATATCTTGAAAAACTAAAATATTTTTTATCCAGAATTATATACATATGTATGGAAACATAGAAAATATAAATTTAACTTTCATATATGTTTATAAAAGTTTAATAAAATAGTATCCGATAAACTTTTTGAAGAGCTTCCCTCTTCTTTTTTCACTTACATTTTTCTATTTTCCCTTTACTTGAAATCTTGTATAAATGTAAGTGTGCCGAAGAAAAGAGTTTATGAATCGTAAAAGAGTAAAAAAGAGAACAAGAGAAGAAGACAAACAATATAAAGACGAAGAAAACGTGTAAACAAGTAACATCTATCGAGTTCATTTTAAGTTTGCTTTTCTTTCAGTTGGCTGCTATTGCCTTAAACTTTAGCATTCTGGTTTCCTCTGTTTATGAGGGTATTTACGCTCGTAGAGGTGGCGATCCCACCAGATTAAGGAATATCCAATCAGATCCACGAGGAACTACCATAAACAACCCTGGTTACCGGGAACACCCTCATCCGACAAATGGTAAGGTTTTTCACAAATACATATAATAAACTCGTAGAAATTTATTCGGCGTTGGTCGAGATTTAAGTGATTTCCAGTGACATTAAAGAATTTAAAGGATTTCAAAAAATCTCAAGAGTTTAATTTCAGGAGCTTGTTAGAGATTTAAAAAGACTTTAAATGATTTTAAAGAATTTCAAAGGATTTTAAGGTATTTCATTTAATTTTATGGAATTTAAACGATTTCAAAAGAGTAAAGATTTTCAAGAAAGTGATTTTAATGAACAGAAAGGATATCAAAATTTTCAAACGATTCTAAGACATTTAAAATGCCTAAGTGTAGGTTCTGCATTATTTTATCCTAAAAAAGTTTGGGAATTGATTTTCTGGACAAATACATATAAACTAATGGCAATCCACTTTTCTTTTTACCACGAGAAAGTAATTCCATTAATTTAGGAGTAAAAAAAACATTGATGGTTGCAGGGGATACAATTTACCTTTTGTCCTCTTACTGAGCAATGTACGCTACTTGAGAACAGTAAATTGCGGTGTCCCAGTAAATTTACTCGGCATCCGAAACGCGGTGTTGCTAGCACTTAACAAAGTTGTCGTATGCATGGGTATTTAGTAGAGTAGAGTAGGTATACTCACATGTATAGTCACACCTTCATCATCTCTCACTTCTATACATATATGTACTTCATTTCCTCTCGCTTCTCTCACTTTCACCTACACTGTCGTGTGTGGTGTACTATGCACACAATGCCTGGAAAAGTGCGACCATACATCAAAGCGTTTTCTTTGAAACTTTTTATAAATAGTTGATAAAGCTGACGAATAACGTTACATTACGGCGTTGTCCGAGATTTTAAGAGATTTCAAGTAACTTTAGGGAATTTTAGGAGATTTTAAATGATTTTATGAAATTTTATGAAATTTTAAGGGATTAGATTTGATTTTAAGGAATTTCAAGAGCTTTTTAAGAAATCGAAAGAATTTACGGATTTTCAAGAAGATTTTTACGTGATTTCAAGAATTATTAAAGGATTTTAAGAGATTTATTGTGATTTTAAGGAACTTGAAGGGAAAAAAGTCTTTAAAGGATTTTAAAAAATTTCGTACGGCGTTAAATTTATAATGACTTCTATTGTAAAGACTTTAAGGAAAACGTTGATTTATATATTTTCAGGTGGTGCAATATCTATGACTGACGCAAGTGGAAAGCCATACTCAGGTGTTGCCGGCAATGGTTCGATGGCTTCCGTGGCAACT
Source organism: Synergus gifuensis (assembly GCA_904066015.1). Classification (NCBI taxonomy): domain Eukaryota; kingdom Metazoa; phylum Arthropoda; class Insecta; order Hymenoptera; family Cynipidae; genus Synergus; species Synergus gifuensis. Next base: position 1,140,569 of record CAJFCO010000077.1, read on the forward strand.
TCTGGTAGTGCTGCCAGTACAGCTTCACCTTTAAGGAGTTCCTTAAAAAAACCTAAGCCTTTAGGGATCCATAATCCAGGATTTTCAGCGCATAGCCCAACTCTATCGAGAAACGGTTCGCAGAAAAAAGTGCGAATTCAAACCCACTCTACAGAAGTTTGAATTATAAGCTTCTTCTGTTGGGAAATTAAAGTAACAAAATCAGGCACGTTCAAAGTGTCGATATTTTCCGACGTACGAATGTCGAACGCAGGCCTTTTTCAGACCAAAGAAGAAATTCTATTATTATGTTTAATCTATAGTTAGTCCAACATATACCGAACGATATTTTTGCTTTGGAAATAAAAGGGATGGATCCAAGTTCACAAAAACAATATATTTTATCAATCGAATAGTGTACTTAGATGTTATCCTTCCTCTCAAATTTACCTTTATAGATATTTTTTAAATTCCTATATAAAATCAAGAGATAACATTGAGAGCAGAATTATGTAGTGCAACATAGAGAGGAACAAATATACCTTGTAATTTGTAATTAGTATTGCAATATGATGACTTCTTGATATGCAATTACTTTTTTGCGTAATTAATAGTGATATTGTCTTTAATTCTGTAGGTTATAAGAAAAGTGACTGAGTCATTTTTTGCTATGATTAGGAAGAGGTCAATGAAATGTGAGAAGGCGCGCTCGTCTAAATTTTTTCCTTGGTCTGACAATGGTCATAAAGTGATGCTTAGTATGCCAAAAACATACATGACTGTTGAGTGTAGATGGTTGCGTTGTGACAAGACAAGTCTGGTCTTGCCGGATTTCAGCTTTAATAAGAAAGAAATATTTGAGAAGAAAAAATTTTAAAACACATGTTTTACTTTATATAATATTTAAAACATTTTAATTAGCTCGAAACTAGAATTAATCTATAAATTCTCTTGTATGCGAACAAGTCATAACGCAACCATTGAACATTTAAAAATCCATAAGAGATGACGCGCCCAAAAATGCAATTACGAAAATTGCAGGATAATTATTATTGTATTTCTGAAATGTGAAATTATCGATTTTCTAATCTCTGCTTTTACAGTTTGTAAATCAGTCGTCTAAATATAATTGGCTGTCGTTTTGGATTAAAAAGAGAAGAGAAAAATACGTAAATTCACATTTTCAGATTTCTGTTTTATATTGTTAAATATACTCTACTCTATTAAGAACAGAGAAAGAGAAGAATGTAGAGGGTATTCTATTTTAAGATAAGTTGTGATTCCGGAAAGAAAATAATTTTTTATGTGCAATATGGCAAACTTTTTCTTAATACTGTGTAGGGATTTTTATTCAATGTTAGTGATAATAAAAATCGAAATCATAACTTCCAGTGAAATGGAATAACTCAGAAGAAAAATACTTACTGTGTATTAACGAGAAATGTATCCGTCCAGCCTTACGCAGGCAGCTAGCCCTATAATGGCAAGAGAGATATTTATATTTTATAGCGATTGTTTTTAATAATATATAAACTGAATATAAATGTAAAATGCAACGGTATACAAGTAGTAGAGAAAATCTGGTATGACTTGTTTCTTACCGTCCAAGCATACGTTCTAATACCTACTAAGTCACTCGCAATCGGTATGAGAGATTGTCGGTAAGATTTTACCACCTAAGCAGATTACACACATACCGACATTCGGTCGGTATGTGTAACATTTACCTTATCAACCAATCGGTATGTTCAGTCTCGTGATCGGTAACGCATATTGTCTCGGTTGATAATGTAAATCTCATACGTATTGACTGAAGCTCGAATCATGGCAGAATCCTACCTTACCGACGATCTATATTGCCGAATACGCTATTCGCTCGTACCGACTTTGAGTCACATGAATCAGAACCTTTATTTGGGTGATAAAACATGATTCATACCGGCTTTGTTATATTACTTATACAAATTTAGGCAAGAAAAGAACGAAATATCTTTTCTCGAGTCAAATATTACAATAGGTGTGGAATATGATTAATAGTTTTTATTAAAAGAAGATCGTTGCACGATTTTCCAAAAAAAAATTTGAAAAATGCATAACTATATACAGTCAAAGACATGTATGTATTTGAAACATACATGGCTTTTACTGTACATATATTTGGAGACATTAATAAAAAAGAAAGGAAAAATAAGGCGTTTAAATCTTATACTAATTCTACCCAATTTTTACCCAAGTAATTGGGGTAAAAAAATACTCGTGGGACTTGCAGATTATTTTAATAGTTATTAAAATAACACTTTATTTTTCCTGTGTATAGTTACTGATGATTATAGTTGAAATTATTAAAAGGAAAATAAAACTTCGTTTAGAACGAAGTCTCTAGTCGACTAGCAACTTTAAGGTGAAGAAAAATTCTTCTTTGTAAAAATATTAAATTAAAAAAAATTTTAAGGGATGGAAATTGGGTTTAATTGTATTTGAAAAGAAAATAGGTATTTTTAAAATAAGAACACAAATATCTCCGTCCTAAATATCATAAACTTATGAGTTTATCATATATTGAAAATACCTTCTCAGTGTAAAAATAAAAATATCTATGAAATATACTCCTGTATAGAAACGTTTAAAAAAAATACTTTGAATAGCGTACATTAAAGCTGTTGAAGCATTTTCCAAAAACTAAAAATATCTCTAGTGTCTCTAATCTGCCATTCTGTCGAGTCATGACATTTCAATTCGCACATTTTGAGGCCGCAAAAATAAATGGTTTAAAGTTTCTTTTGGCTAGGGAGGGTTTTTCGATGGCACGATCGAGGCGAACTTGCTGTTAATATGAAAAAGTTTCGTCGAGAGTAGAGACGCAGGTGAGAGAAGGCAATATTTTGATGAAGTGCACAATTTTCGCCATTTTTTTGTTTATTTATATATTTTCGCTTGTTGCTCCAACAGTCTTAAAGTTAAAAATCGTGTTTTAGTCAAACGAATTCTGTTATACATAATATATATATATATATATATATATATATATATATATATATATATATATGTTTTGAATGAATTAAATAAAGTTTTGAGATTTTATTATTTTCAATTTGTATTTCTAAATTTGAACACATCCACATAATTCTCACAATTAAAATGGATCAATTGTAATAAATCTTTGAATGTCGTGCAACGATGTCAAAATGTCATCCTAATAGGCTTATTGTATATATATATTTTTTTTTTCAAAATGTTTACATAATTTATGGTAAATATGAGAGCTGGTCTCAATAAATTTATTTTACGGAGAGATATTATTACTTTTATTATTATTATTACTATTGTATATCGATATTTTATCATTATTTTATTTTTTTGTCATTTGAAAATACACGAATTGATGATATTTGTCTGTTTCAGGTTTTTCAGATAATTTACAAATCTGGACAAAAACCTTTCTGAAATAAATTACTTTTTTGTTTAGCGAGAAATTTTTAGTAATTTTTATCCGCGTTTGAGTTTTAAATTACTGTGATCTGAGACAAATGTAGATATATTATAGTGATAATGGCACCAGCATTAATAATAAATATTAAATATATAAATATATGAATTTTTATACAATGTCTACATCAGGTAAATATAAATCTGTTGTCTCTTTATTTCTTCACTATTGATTGTTCAGTAACTCTTAAAAGTAGTAACGAATTTTTTGTTTAAAGTTATTTATTTCATTTGATTTAAATAACTTGGAACCATTTTTACTTTATATTCGAAACTTAGATAGAATCTGAACCACCTTTTAAGTATTAAATTTTTTTAATAGATTTTATTTATTATTAGAAAATAGATATTTTATTCTCTTTTATTTTTCTTATGTTGTACTAGTTTCTTTATCGCAATTGATAGGAAATGATACTGCGCATTTTTCCGTCCACTAAAATACTTTTCTTTAAATTCGAGTTGTGAAATGTTGAAATATACAATAATTTTCGGATTTAGACGTAGTAAATAAATTTTTATGGATTTCATTTGTTTAGAAAATAGAAAATTGAATTAATAAATATCTTATGTGAATATGAAAGAATGTATTTTTACAACATGTAATATTGTTACTCACCATACCGTATATGAGGAATGTGTACAGAATATGTATGTAATGAACATATCGATACGAAGTGCCTGTGCGATTTTTATTGTACATAAAGATTATAGTTTTAAAATGTAATAGGATGGTTTTTTTGTATGCAAGTGTTGTTTGTAAATCAGTTTAAAAACTTTGAAGTTTATTTCCAACGTAATAAACTTATTTCAGACATATCAAGTGTGAATTTATTTTTAACTAGTAATAATTATTATTAGTAAAATAATGGAGTTTCTTTACTATTGAGGACTTCAAGTGTACGGTAGATATATTACCTGTAAATCTTGAAAAAATGGAAATCGGATAAAGAAAAGATGTAAAAGCTTATACAAAAATTGTTTATTTATGTTTACAGATTAAAAACTTAACGATGTAATAGTTTGTCACATTTTGCTCAAAGGCTTTTCTTCATATACAACATGTAATGAAATGTCCTAGCTTTTAGAAACTATATACTCTCAAATTGCAACCTTATTCATAAATTTCAGTGATACTATTAGATGAAACAGCTTTTAATAAATTTTCCTAGTACTTGCAGTATTTCCTTCTGAATCAGTGTAAAAAATTTGTTGGCAGTATTCATCTTTTTTTCAATAAAATACATAAAAATAGATTATTAAAAATTTTGTAATTTTAGAAAATGATAAATTATATGGACCGGTTTTATGTACATTTTTTAGATTAATATTAAAACTTTCAATAAAAATATAGAAGAACATTTCGGTATTCCTATATCATGTCATATTTAAAAAAAATTGCAATCTTATCTCTCTATCTTTATTGCAAATTCCACATTGCAAGAAAGAATTTAGAAGTTTCAGTCACAGTATTATCGAAAATTTGTCGAATTGGTTAATCATTAAGAAAAAATGTTTACACGTGCAACGAATATTCCTGAGAATAATCATCGATACGAGTCTAAAACCATGAACTTTTCGAATACGAGTTTTCATTGAGTAGAGTGCTGAGATCTTGAAGAAGCTATCTTATCAGAAATAGCTTTCTCGATTTTTAGGAGCGCTAGATATCAGTTCTCGTCGTTTCCATACGGGAGCGGCGGGACCGCTTCTTGCACTTTGGGAGTTTGTCACCGAGGATATCGACGAAGAGGACATCGTCGTTGTTGATGTCTTGCTCACCAAAGTATCCGAATCAGGTATGTGTCGCGTTTGATGTCTAGAGTCTGTGTAACGTCTTTTTGTGTATTTTTTGCCTTCAGAAGTGGTCATACTGTTCACACTTTCTCTTACGCTACCAGTGACTTCTGGTCTCGTGATATGCAGCATCCTCTCAATATCGGCGGTCTTTGATCTGAAGAAAAAGAAGAATGGATTTTTTCGGGATTTCACACAGACAAAAAGAGGCTTTCAACACCAGTTGTTGTTAAAATAAAAATTTAATTTTTATTGCGCATTATTAATATTAATAATATTAATTATTCATATAGTAACCTCATAACTGCACCGCCGATGCTCGTGATGCTGGGAGTGTATGGCGCAGAGATAGTAGCTCTGGAAGCTTCCGGGTTTGTCGACCTCGTGATCTGTCGAACTTCGCTGGAAGTAGTGAAAGAAACCCTCTGCAGAACAGCCTGCTGGTCAGGTATATATGAGACAGCAGTTACTGCACTGTCAGGACTAGCAGGTGGAGAAGAAGCCCAGGAAGGTGGAGAACTTGGCGGCTGATCACCCGAGAGAGTTGCCGAAGAACCAACTGCACTGTCACTTCCATGTCTTCCACCTAAAATTGATTTCCATTTTCAATAAAGTGAAAAGCTTTTATAAAAATATTTGCTAACGACATTTTGATGAGATTTTAAGTATTTTTAATGAATGCACAAATGTAATAATTCACGATTTTCATATATGTAGTATTTTATATTTGATTTTCCTTAAGAGCAAAAGTTAAATGCATCAAAAAACTCGTAATTTCTTTGCAGATTAAAATAAAATTAAGCATCTGTGTCTTCCTAAGAAACTCGCTTCTCGCATCACTCAACTCATTCAGTAAAAAAGGCGCAGTAGTTATGGCAGTTTTTATCACAATGTTTTGATGTTCGCTGAGAGCTAAAGTTGATTCTGTGAAAAGCGAATTAAAAACAAGCACCGAGGAACACGAAAGGAAGTTCAATTTTATTTTATATAAATGTTTCGACCTTCACTGCAGCCGGAAATAGAACGTTGTCTCTGTCTTCTGGGTGGCGCGCAAGGTTGTTGCTGTTGCTGATGTTGCTTTGGTTGCGTCTCCTCGATATAAGGAATGTCCGGATCGTCGAGGTTCAATGTGAACGCACCGGACATAGGGATTGTGAGACTAGCCGTGATAATCATGGGTGACGATTGTCGCCGGGGATCACTGTGATCTTCGCTGGATCCGCTATCCATGCTATTGCTTCTTCCTTCTTCTTTTCTGCGACTTCCGGGTCTCTTTGGTCGACGTGGCCTCGGTCCGATATCACCTCCAACTCCAGCCGTTTGATGAAGACATTGCTCCCTCGACCAAACTTTATGTCCTGTTGTCGAGGTCGTAACGGTTTCTTCCACTGAAAAGGTTTCAGCTTCACTGCATGGATCGATTTCATCGGTGCATTGCCTAGAAACATGCAGTAAAATTTATGTATTCTCAATCAAACTTGGTTTATTTTTACGCATTCACATCACATGTGCCTTTGATAAAAGCATAATGCTTACTCATCCGCGCGACGTGATAAAGCGAGGTCCAATTCTGCCGGATGGCTGTCCATCATGTGGAGATACAATTCATCTAAAAGTGCAGCAGGTACTGTAAAAATCGTCGATGCGTGTTCCAATAGAGCACGTACGACATTTATGACATCAATTCTTTCTTCAGCTCTCTCAGCAGAAACTTCTGAGCGTGCTTGACCGGGTTTCACACAGTGAAGAATATTAGGAGCAAAAACCTGAAAAATGAATTAAACCTTCCATGGCAAATTTTCTTTAAATCTACAGTCGCCTCAGACTTATCGCACATTTTCCACAGTGGACACTTTGACTTACCGTACACCCTCCCTCCCTGCCATGGACATTTTTTTAGTTGCTGTACACTCGAAGAGGTCCAAAGACGCTCGAAAAAAAAGTGTACGGCAAGTCAGTTTATATTTAATTCAGCTAATGTGCGGTAATTTTAGTCGACTATATTTAAATAAAATATTCTCTGATTCATTCAATAAGAGCCTTTTAGTATTAAGCTTATTAATATGCTTACAGTTGCAAGATTGGCTGTATCCATTTTATTACCGGGTATCCATTCACCAGTTTCGCTCTTTCGATCCTCACTATGTGATGCAACTTCAACCAAGAAGTTAAGAAGATTCCAGAGAGTCTCGCGATTTGGAGTTGGAAGCAGTTGAATGAGATGCTGAAGAGCCTCTTGTTGCAAACGTCTATTTCGAATTTCTGTAAATTACAAGTAAAATCTATTCAAATTTCTTAAACTAAGTCATGGATTACAACTGAAAGGTCAAAGGTGAAAGGTCAAGGATCATGAGAATATTCAATATAGTCCAGGAACTGTTATATCAACTTGCAAATATTTTCTTTTGAATACTCTAGAACTGGTATAAATATTAATAGAAGGATTATTATTCTATAATAAATTAAACATGTTAGGATAATATTTTACCTTACACACAGGAATGTTTACTTGAGCTACTTGAAAATGCTGTATCCTTGCTACAAGTTCAAATCCTACTTCAGATTAGATTTCCAGTTTCAACTTTACTTTCCAAATCTCGTTAAAGTTCAAGCTGCTCTTATGCTTACGCGGCTTAGACGTAATTTCATTTGCAATTTCGACACTCAATATAATGTAACTTTGGGACACATAAAGTGCAAACTTTAGAGGTGGGTGTTGGAAAAAAAAACAAATTCTTTAAGGGCATGTGATTACCATAAGAGAAATTTAGTTTTCGCAACTTTATGTTCGCAATAATAAACATTTTTCTCTAAAGCAAGGCCATTTACCTCCGTCTGTATTCGGAACACACACAGACATTCAGTTTTAGTTATATAATGTATGTACATATTCTCAGTAGATACACATTATATATTGCAAGTGCATAAGATAACTAATATCAAGCGAGAGCTGTCTTAGCAAGGATTACAAAGTATAAGAAGCTGCGAAACCTAAGTACTTTAAGCATAAGACTTACTCTGAGTATGCACGAATGCCTGATATAAGTCTCTGCAAAGAAGAGGATCAGGCAAATCCCGGAAGTATTCTTTTAAAAGCGCAGCGACATCGTGCGGACATTGATCCGGTCCGATTTTTGTCTCTCGACCACAGTCAAAGTCCTCTCTTAACTATAAATAGACACTTTTTTTGTCATTACAATTTCTGACCTTGAAAGACGAAATACAATACAATTGGAACATTAGGGGAGATGCGGTGAATACGGCGCACGTAACAGAAAATGTACTCACTTTTGAATCAATTACAATTTTTACTAATTTCGATTAGTGATTAAATTTTAGAAAATAACTGATTTATAGCTAGACTTGAGTCACTAATTGAAAATAGTAAAAATTGTAACTGATTGAAATTTAGAGCATGATTAAAAGTAAAATACAGAACTAAAACCCGCTACCAAGTATTTCAAAGTTGCGTGATCATTTCATGAACACACTGAGCTTCCTCATAGAGAATTGTAGTTAAATTTGCTTATACAAGTTTTCTAAATACATACATTAATCAATTTGACTCATCAAAGTGAACAAATTATATTCTTACAACATTATTTTATTATTATATACTAAAATAAAAAAAAAAAAATTTGCCGCCGTTCTGTATTCGCCGCGACTCCCCTAATAAAAGGGTTTAAAAAGATGAAATACCAGTGTTTTAGAAAAAAACTGTCGAATATACCTGTCGAACCCTCTTTTTCGAGGGTGAGATACGAAATAACCCGAGAGTGTGGAGACCCGAATTTTCCAAATGCCTAATACATTGTCGAACTATTCCAGGTACAGCATCCCATTCACCAGAAGTTCCACCGCTGTCACTTAATTCTACTACACCGGAATCACTTCCAGTTAGTGCTCCACCTTTCGAATAAAGAGATTCGCTAGATCCTCCCTGAAAAATAAATTTTTTTGAGAATTAATATACTATGCGTCTCTTTAAGAAATCTTGCTCGGTCAACTGTTTTCTATCAAGTGGTTTTTATTATTATAGCAATATTATACCCAAATATATTTTTCCCAGAAAAAAATTACCTATGTAATGGGGGTTGACACCCCCCCCAAAAAAAACTCGTGTAAAATGAATGATAACAACTCAAAAAGCAGTTTAATCATTCGACGCTCAAGCACTCTGGCATAGGGAGACAGGGTCGACGAGGCTGTTTAATACTTGGCTTCACCTTCCGTATCGTTAAATAGCGACAGTTGCAAAATTACGTGATCTTAATTAATCCGCGGATAAAATTAGTGGTCTCGGCCCTGTTCTATTTGTACTCCTGATCTATGACGTCACTGTGTCGAGACGCGCGTGACGTAGACGCGAAATGCAACGCGTCGTCTTTTAATATTGGCCCGAGAACAAGAGTTGAATAGAATCGAAATTGGCGAAGGAGCTTTAAAGAAAAAAAAGGGGAAAAGAGTAAAAAGAGGAAAATAAAGAAAGTTTGAAGACTCCTCTAGGAGAGTAAGTGAAGCCTTTCTTGTACAATGTACAGGAATTTGTGAAAATATTTCATCTTAAAGGAATTCCTATAAAAGAACGAAGGTTCTTTTACAGGAACCAGCTTTTCTTCTTTAAAGTACGAAGTATGGAAACAGGAAAGCTCTACTTTTAAATCAAGTTGATGAATAGTTTTATAAATATAAGTTGTTTGTTAATGTTTACAAATTTTTAAAAAGTTATTCGTCTCTTTGTAGCTCTGAAGTATAAGTTACACAATAATAAAGGTGCGATTTAATTTATGTTTACTCCTACAAAATATTACAAAGTGAATAAGTTTCACGAGTTATATATAGGAAAAGGGAAGCGAAGGGATATGTGCCAATTTCTTTATCAGCTCGGAATAATCTTATCCATCAATGTCTACTGCAATTTCGAGTATCCTTTTTCCATTCAGACTGTCAACTAGGGAATGAGTGGTCAACTTTTTCAGTGGATCATAAAAATTGACATCAAATTTACATATTTTTCTTTGAATTTTATGTTAGAAAACTACTAGAATAAGAAAAGTAAATGAATATATTATATTTTTTGCCAACTGTTCAAAATTCCCTTCCAAAAACCCGAACCGTTCAAATCTGACCAAAACATCCTGAAAATCCATCTTGAACCAGAACAGAAAAAAATTCTGACTCGACCCAAAAATTCAGAAAATCCGACTGATAAGTTGTATCAACAAATATGTACCTATTGTTAATCAGTAAAGAACGTTTACAAAATAAATTTTAAAATGAGTTGATTTAACCGTGATGAAGAAAGGAAAAGGGATATGAAGTGTGAAGCAATCCTTAAAGAAAAGGAAGCCAACCAATCAATCATCTCGGCTTTGAAACTATGGACTTTTATATACCAGGCAAATAAAAGTTATCTTCCAAAGAAACAACTTTATCTGAGTTTCATATTTACGAGCTTCACGAGAAATTGTGAAAAACAGTAAGAAATATGGGAAAGATTGATTGTATTTATTTGTTCTCTTATTAGCAAGCTCCACATTTAATAAAAATAAATAATCGCGTTTCCACTCAACGCCTGGCGCGTGGTGATGTTCGTTATACTTTCTCTTTAAATATACCTATATCATTAATTAAAAATACATTTTTTTAAATAGTTACTGATGTAGAAGACTTCTAGAGTGTCCAAGCATATCGGTTCTACTTAGCCCTGTTCTATATATATTTTTTCTTTCTCTATTCCAACCCTGTCTCTATCTCCATCTCTTTTTCGATCTCATTTTCTCTCTTCATGATCTGGCGAATGTGTCGTCACGTTGTGACGCATTTCAAATGATGACGCGACGTCGTCTTCCCACCTGGCAAAGCGAGACCAGTCTCGAGCTTCGACGTCGCATCGTCGCGGCGCGGCGACGAAAAGACTTTTGACCCCTAATGCCATATATGTTGTTGACAAGTCAACTGAAAGTTCTGTACATGAATATGTAAAGGACCTGTACAAGAATTTTCAGCTCATCAGCCTTATTAAGCTGAAAAAAGTTAAACGTCCGTGCAGAAATTGTTCTAATTGACCTCACTGCATATTATAGGGTGCTAGTCAGGTGTTATATCAGGGAAACTATTTTTTTAATGATGTAGACTGAGGCTATTAGGGCGCCAGTTGGGTTTTCCTACTTATAATTCGGCTGAAATATGTATTATGAAAAAAATTTTTTACTCACTTCTTCCGTTTTTGCAGCTACTGTAGATGGAGTTTCTATTAAACTTGTAAAACTCGATCTGCTACCATGTCTACTACTCCTAGTCAGACTTCCTACATCAGCAATTTCGCCGGAAGCTATCCTCGCTATTCGATCATTTTCCAAACACTGTGCTAATGGAATTCCAAAGACAAGACCTCCACTCGACTCTAAAATAAGAAGATCAATTTTGAATAAACAGAAACATTAATTTCATTGGTAGATAAAATAATAAGTCGCGCTACTTCTGATGTATGTTATCTCCAAATTAAAAAAATCTGATTTCTTCCTAAAACTAGGCCATTTATCTCTGTCTGTATGAAACGTCTATAAAAACATGAATGGTTTAGTTTTAGGAAATAATATTAACTATTGTGAGCGTAAAGATGGGGAAATTAAATTTGCTCTTATGGTAATTACCACATGCTCATGATTTTAAGAAGTTTCAAGGGATTTTAAGGGGTTTTTAAAAGTGCATTCAATGAAAACCGTATAAAGTGCCCTCAGTAAATTATTACCCCAAGATTCCTTTCAACTCTCTCTTTCGTTCATTCCATTCCATTCGATTACGTTTAGTGAACTCGGGTCGTGCATGAATGTTCGCCAGGTTACAAGCTGAATAGTCGTTGATAATATATATATATAATATATATATATAATATATATATATAATTATATATATTATATATAGGCGGCAAATGCCACGAGCGCTTTATTTTCGAGGTTGCTATTTCACCGGTGCCAGATTTGCAGAAACATATGACCGTCGCGATATTAACGTAATTCATACAATATGCCAGAATTTATTACTTACATTTGTATACATACACACTTCTCAACGGGGACATGTGAGTCGTCTTTAGACAGTCATAAACACCTCCCTAGGTTGCCAATGGCTCTATAATTTCTGCTCTATTGACCTCTCAAAAACTTTGAGATTACTTTATTGATGAATGAACCCCTTTCTCAGCGCAGTTACAACGAAGGAATTTTTCAGCTAAAAAATTCCTTCTAAAAAAGTTTTAACTGCGGATAGGAATATTACTTGGGTCGATGTCAGATTCTAATTATTATTCTGTCTCACTTTTATTAAGGCTCCTGCTAGAAAATCTATCTAAGGCTTAATTAGTCCATCACGCTGATCTATTAAGGTGCTAGCTAGACAGTCTAAGCCTACCCTATTGGAGGGCAGCCCCATTAATCACCTATTATTTAAATTGACTAATATAATAATAATATGAATTTTAAATCTGAAGTCACTTTGAGCTAGAATTCAATAATTATAATATGTAAGACGACTATTTTTTCAATATTTTATGTTTATTCGTACAAAACACTGCAACACTGAAAATTACTAAAGTAAATATAAAAAATAAAATAAAATAAATATATATAAAAATTAAATGATTAAAATTTTGTTTGCTAATTTCATGAACCCTACTTTCAATGGGGTCAATTGGGGCAATTTCTGCACGGGTTTGTCCTAAAAAGATACTTCATCAAATTGGCTTAGACATCTGAACTAATAATATGTTATTTATTTAATATAGTTGAGTCATTTCTAAGCCGAAAGACTAAAAACGCAACAAGCGATGTTCCTACGCGTCCGATTATAGATCGTAATCTGGGCCATGCAAACAGTTACGAGTCCGGTTCGAGTGCGAAACGCATATTACATTGACAAAGACGATGCCCAAATTTTTTTGTTTTCGAATTTCATTCATTCCAATGATTTCGTGTAGTAAAATAGATAGATGACTGTGAACTATGTATTTTTAAGATTGTATAAAAAATTGCTCTTCTACCCAATTTACAAGAAAGAAGGGCGAAGTATATTTAAGGGAAAACATAAAATTCTCCCCGTGTAAAAATGTACCCAAATGACCTCACTGCAAGCAGGGTTCTATTTATGGGTGTTATTAGAAGAAATATTTTCTTAATATATATTAATGAATAATAAATATTAGGGCATTAATAGGGTATGCTAGACTATCCCAGCTGGCATCCTTATAGATTAGAATGACGAAATAATTAGGCACTAGATAAATTTTCTGATCAGAGAATATGTACTAGATTTTTGAAAGCTTAAAAAATCTTTTTCACAGCTTCCTTCACAATTTCCTGTGGGGAAAATTCAATGTTCATTACTCATTATATATATATATATATATATATATATATATATTATATATATTATATATATATATATATATATATATATATATATTCGAGTACGAAATACGACTTCACGTGAAATACTGGGTTGTATCTTTAAGCACCCTGTCAGTTTCGGTTCTAAATTACTTTTCAGGATGATATGGACTGATATATATAAGGCAACGCTCTAGTTTCGTCGTTGAAAATAAATGCATTTTCTCTCTTTTTACACATTCACATCGCATAATACCGAAGGTGTATGATGAGAAAGAATTCGTTTCATTAAAATTTCGTAGTTGAGTTTTCAACGATCTCCCATTCTCCGAGATGCGAGAATATTATAGTCCTATAAAAAAAGTCACGTATGAAGCAAATTTGAGCTATCAAAAGTTGTAAATAAAGATGAAGATGATAAACTTTAGGTAGAAAATTTGTTGTAAAATTGATATCAGAACATATCTAGAATGTAAGAAATTTTAAGTCTCTGCCGAATCTAACAATACGCCAACGCTTAGCATTTCTTAGGAAATAAGCCAGTTATTTGTGGAAAGAAAAAGAATCTTTAAGATGAAAATAGCCTGTTTTCTTTTTAGCGAAGTTTCTATTCAACTGGAAACGTGGAAACTAACCATACTGAAGTTAGCAAGTTAGCATTACAACTGATAATGCATGTGAAATACACTCCAATACCACCCCTAACACTTGAAAGATTCACGAAAAATACCCTAAATTCGAAACTAGTTTTATTGCTTATTGTATAAAATTGAAATTTTAAAGAGTTAAAAATTCAATCACGAGCATCTATTTAAATTCTTCCGTTAATTCGAAAAGTGATGTGTCATGATGAAAAATCGTGGAAAAACTAAAGAAAGGTAAACTCATATCAGTTATCGGGAAATCATGCGAGAATCCAGTCATCGTGAAAACCTGTTAGGAATTCCAGACGGCTGCTCCAATCTCAGTAACACTTTGCTATTGTTAGGTCGAAAGTTGAGATTCTGCAATGAAATTAAATTCCGCAGTTTTTCTATATCTCTGAAAGTCTGCTCAAGGACTTTTGAGGAGCTTTAAATTCCGGAAAGCTTTATTCTCTCGTGGTTCATCGACAATTAAAAACTTTGAAAATAAAACGAGAGTTTTTGCATGAAAGTATAATTACATATATTATACTCTCTCAATCTGAATTAGTAAAAATTTTATTAATTGGATTACTAGTCCTATATTTGACTATTGAATTAATAAATTTTCCACTTCTTATACTAAATGAAGCGTGCGTGTAGCGTGCTACGACTTAGCTTAGTCTAATTAAACAATTAAAACCATTTAATTACTTAACTCTTAGACCTGCTATGACTAAAAAATGAAAAATTCTGTGACATCTGTAAATATTACATTTAATATGTTGAAATTCGATAAAGCTTTAGAAAACTTCGTTATCTTTTAAATTCTTCATCGGAAACTACTATTATTTAGTAAAATTATAAATACATATGTTAATTGCTATAAAAAAATATTTTCGCTACGGGTGGTCGTCACCTTTCTCTGTACTGTCTTTATAAATAGAACGAAAGGGCTATTGCTGGACGCTACTACTAGTACTCCAAGTCGCTGCTGCGTGTAAACTTAGACTAATTTGACTTGCCAGCGCGGAAATAACTCTTTGCGTACGAGGACTGATAAAAATTACCACCCAAAAGCAACCACTTACAATAAGACTGCTTCAACATCTTCGTGAATGCGAACCGCGTTCCTCAACGCATACGACCTAAGAAATCATGGTGCACTTTCCTTTCAAGTACGTTAACGTCTTCGTGATATTTAATGCCCATAAATCGTTTCATTACATATTTCGAGCTTTACAGGAAATCTCACTGACATATATGGACAATTCTCTGTAATCTTAAGATTTCCACACCAATAAAGAAAACTTAGTTTAGTCACTATCAATAACAACCACTAACAATGGTTTTCAATTTGCTTATAGGCATGTTAACATCTTTGAACTTATCGGAACCGAGGAGTCTTCACTGCATGGAGCAATCAATGATTTTCTATACTATTATTATTATTATTATTTCTATTCTATTTACAAAGTATAATAGATTTAGAATTAATGGCTCGTCAAAAGATCTTTCAGAAACGTAGAAATAACATGAAATATCTTAAAGAATTTTAAGAGGTTTCATGATATTTCAAAGTTATTTCAATTATTCAGTAATTTAAAATGTAAAAATACGTTTTTGTTAAATGAAAATTATTTACCTTTCTCATCTTTTGCCTTGTTGTCGAAGAAGCCAGTCGTAAGAGCTTTTCTCTTTAACAAGTATGCCCTTCTCTTTGGCTTCGTCGTCACCGACCCTCCCGTGAGGGTTTCTGAAAAAGAAATTTCTTTTTAATCTTCTGTTAAATCGATTTATGTACGTTATTCATATATTTTTGAAATCACTTTTTTATTTTCTGCCATATGTTAAAAATTGGACGAAAAAATCATAAGAATTGAAATACCCATTATACCAATTACTAATATTATTATTATTATAATTAATATAATATTAGTTAATATAACATAAAATAATATAGTTATTATTAATACTACATTTATAAAACACTTTTTTTTCATTTTTTTAACCAAAGAGATTGACACTTAAATGACAGAAAACCAAATTAACGTGGCGTCAACAATGTCATAAGTTTAGACAAGATCTGCTCTACGCTCTTCTAAGTTTTAGTATTTTAAAACGTAAATATGTTTGTCAAAATTCTTATATATGACGTAATCCCAAAATTTTTAATCACTATATTCTTTTAATAGTATGAGTACCTACAAAGAAAACTCTTGAAATTCCTTAAAATTCCACGACCACCTTTAAAATTTCATAGAATAATTGAGAAATTAGCGAAAAAATCAGAAATTCAATAGTTAACTATAAAGCTAGTAATTCAATTGGTGAAATTTTGACTAATTCAGAATAAAAGTGTTAATACTTTCGTCAGTGGTTATTCGAGTGTTGTACCATTTTTTTAGATAGTAAGAAATATTAGTTATATAATTTCAAAAGAGTATTTCTTCGGAAGTACATATATGTATTTGAGATAAAAATTATAATGAAAAATAGATCTTACCAGACGGTGGCCTGATGTGTACACCAAGATTGAGTGCCTGTAGTTTTGCCACAGCAACACGACAGAGTACTTTCCTCTCGATGTCCGAAAGGGCACGAATGGGTGTATCTTGCAAAGTGACACGTCGATTTGCTGTACCAGCCCACGTGCATTTTCCCTACAATAATATGTACTTTAAATTCAAATAAGCAGAGAATATTTAAATTAAATAAACTTTCTGTGGAAATGGAATACGTCATCTTTGGGACGTTTTAAGGACGCCAGACTCTGTCCAGCTTGCGATATATGTATATTCGTTGTCAATCAATAATGCTTTTTAAAAAAACAAAATATATATGTATATATATATTATTATATTATATAAATTATATATTATACTTTTGGGCAGGAGAATATGGTTTCATTAAGATCTAAAAAAATGTTTAATTTTCAGCCTGCCCTATATCTCATATATATTAGTGAGTATTAATTTCAAAGATGTCTTCACAATGTTCTATTTACACCCACGAATGTTAACTTATTGATGTTCTAATGAGATCTTAGAGACAGTGGGCTTTTATAGGACATACAAATCAATATATTCACAAACACTCTTTCATTCATTTATATTGTAATAAAATAATTCTCGTTTCATATTTTCGGTTAAAAAAATGTTTGTAATGTATTTTCTGAAAATTTAACTGATCATGACATATTTTAGAATGCAATGAATATATGCATAACATTTTTGCATTCTAAAATGTCACGAACCTGTAGATTGTATTTTTATCGATAAGCTGCACCAAACGGCTTTTGTTTCGCATTTTTTTCCATCATATATTTTGTTAACTCAAACGCCCGGAATGGCATTTTATTGACAATCTATCGGGAAAAACTCTCGTTTGAAACATGTGCATATGCTACAAAACTGGCCAGAAATGTCGAGAGCGATAAAAAAGACCATCAGCGATTGATGTGTGAAAAAGTGTAACTTAATAATCTATTTTATATTATTATCTTATCTTAATTTTATTGAGTAAAAAATTTGCACAAAATAGTACAAGTAAGTGGTTTTCCAATTTTTCATTATGTATCAGGCAATTACAACTACTTATTTAGCTGATAATCAGTTCAATAATCAAATGCAAAAGTTTCTTTTTCACGAAAACAAAACGGTATCGCCAAACGCGAGTAGTTGGAGCGAATTCCACGAGAGTAAGTATAAGCGACCGGCGTAACTATTTCTGGCGGCGCCAACAACATTCCGAGGCCCTAAATTGGATATCGCGCTTCCTTCTTTACAGAATTCACTTATTTCAAGGTCGCATTTTCTTAAATTAAGACTCCCCACATGAGAAGATATTGTCGGTTTGAAAAAAAAGACCACCAGTAGGCATAGGGTCATAAGTGTCTTGAGGACGTCTGAAGGATGCCAGTGCAGTGCGTCAGTCCAAATGCAAATCGGTGGATGTCTAACGTCCTCAAGACGTCCTTAAGACATGAGAGCTTTATAAGATAGAATCTTACACAAACTGATATCTTAGGGACGTCTTAATAACACACGGAGCACAAATTCCAAATTGTTTCATTAGAAACTTCTCAGAAACATCTGATGTCAAACTTTTTGTTGAAACGTTTTTAGAATGTTCTAATAGCATCTCAGGAATTTGTCTCTGGAGAACCGTTCCAGAAGGCAAAAAATCAAAAGAACTTATTAGATTATTTATAAGAAAGGATGAAAATCAGACATTTTATGTCCTATGAACTTTTGATATTTATCATCGGTATTTTATAATTTTATTACGGTATCTTTGTGACTTAAAGTATCTTAAATAAGTGGAGAAAATAGTAACCCTAATTTCTAAAAATATATACGACCCACTGACTCGTGAGTATTACTGACACATTAAGTGCTACAGACACGTGACAGGATACTTTTATACAAAATACTTTTATAGTATGGTTTAAAAATTCTAATATGATTCCATAACTAGATTAAAGTGACTTGAAAATGTCATTTTTAATGAAATTTTATCGAGACTCATTTTCATTTTTAATGAAATTTTATTAAAAATCGATAGTTAGAACTGAAGAATTGTTTGTCTGCTAAATTCAATAAGATTATTTCTGTTCTTAAAGACTGCAACTGTCCACCGACTTGATATTTTTAACACGTTACACTTGAGTTTTTATGTATTCAACGTGTTTGCAAATAACCGTTGATGTCAAACAAACTCACTAGTATTTTTTCATACAACAGTAACGTTGAAAGTGAGGTGCTAAAACTACCCACGCTTTTCTACGAATCGTAAACATTATTTATATATTTTTAGTAAAAATGTGTAAAAATTCGTTCTTTCTTGATCTTTTTATTCTGAACATAAATGTCAATTTCATTGAAAAAGTGAAAACTTAAACTTTTTTGAGCAATTGAAAATTTACTACAAGACTATTAGCAAAACTGAGTGTAGACTAACAGTCTTCACTCAGTATTCACTTACTAATAGTCTTATACACAATAAATTTTCTTGCTCAAAAAAGTTTATGTTTTCAATTTTAATAAACAAGTATTTTATTTAAAATTTTTGAGACAGTTTACTACACACTAGATTTTACTACGCTTTGTAGCCAATCAAAAAGCTAAGTGGAAAGGAAAGAAGCGCATACTATACAAAATAACTGAGCATGAGTCATTTTCAGAACGTCCTCATGTTTTAAAGACATCTTTAGGACTTTGGAAGGTTGTAGGACATCCAAAATCATAAGAAAACGTCTTTGGAATTTGTTCTGGAGAGGTATCTTTAGAAAAGAAGAAAAGAAAAGAAAAGTGTAAACTACTCACCTGAGGAGTCCAAGCCGAAGGTGGATTGACAGCTCTGGAAGAACTTTTACTCCTAGATTTCCAAATTTTTTTTGCTACCAATCTACTTCCATGATGTACTACGCTGCTGGAGGACTTGCTCTTCTGCATCGCGGCGCCACCTATAGAAGTGGAAGAGGTGAGAGCTGGAGATCCTGGAGCCGAATGAGGTTTCTCCTTTTGCGCGTTGGAACCGTGTAGGAAATGGGATAGGAAAGACTGGTGATGTTTAGGAGTCGAAGGTGGTTCCTCGGAACCAAGACCCACATCTATGCTACTTCTTGAACTCGCATTCCTGCTTGCTGGTGAAGTTGTCTCAGCATCTGAGAAGTTTTCACCAATTTCATAGGATGACATCTCCCGATATGTCAGCATCCAATTTTCCTCCGTTTGGCAGCCCTTGTTGTTTCCATCATCGTCCCCAGGCTTCGTGATCTCACCCTTGGCTTTGATGTTCCTCAGATTCCGATCGTAGTTGACCCTCTTGAACCTGTCGGCCTTGTCCGCATCCATGGACTTTTTTCTTGCCATTCTGAGGTACCTTTTGATAGTATCGCTAACCGATGGCGATACGTCATCATTATCAACACTGCTTCTGCGGCGTCCTGGTGTCTTGTGCACTTCCTTCTGAGACTCTTCTTTTTCTCTCTCAAGAATAAGAGCCTCTATCACTACCCTGGACACAGGATCGGTTTGAACAAGTTGATCAACGAGACTTCGATCTGTGCTGGGTTCTTGAACAGCTATAAGAGGTGGCGGAGATAGCGGTTCTTTTCTCTCCGACAACCAATCTCTACCACCTTCTTTAGATGAAACCCTGTTTCTTGGATTGCTCCACCACCTGGAGACAGAAGGTGATGTATATGCTCCCGTTGCACGAGGTCCTCGAAATCCCCTAGTGCATCTTAAATCAAAATACAACTTCTCTAGAAGTTTCCTATCTGTAAGAATGTCAGAGATGACATGTTGCCGATTAGGAGATTTGCTGTAGTAACGACCAAGCGTTTCTAACAAATATTTTTGTACGCAGTCGCTTTGGTAATTTTCCATGTATTTGTGAGAAGTTCCACTTGGAATTCGACTAGAATCACCAAAAACTCCTGTTGTATCCTCTCGTCGACCTCCCGCCATGATGAGATTCAAATGCTGCTGAAGCTTGTCAATCAGACTTTGATAATCAAAAGGTTGCTTGGCTTCTTCCGGATCTGTTGAAATCGAACACGTAGAAGATCTGGTCACTCCAGATAGATCTCCCTGTATGTTTAAATACTTCCTCAGCATATCAGCAAGAGCTTTATCTTCTGCATCTTCCTGGGCCGTTTTTCTTTGAACCACTGGCGAAGTGGGAGTACTTCCACTTCCAGAAGACAAAAGCCAATCCCTCTTAATTTTAGCGACATCAAAT
Organism: Synergus gifuensis; assembly: GCA_904066015.1. NCBI lineage: Eukaryota > Metazoa > Arthropoda > Insecta > Hymenoptera > Cynipidae > Synergus > Synergus gifuensis. The sequence goes on from CAJFCO010000077.1 coordinate 1,161,588, forward strand.
TTCCCTCCGGAGGAAGGCTGGGCTACTAAGCTCGATCCAGATCCTCTCGAGTCATCAGCCTCATCTGCAGAGCTTGCTTTGGCGCGAACACTTCCACCCTTGATCGGCCTTCTTCGACGATGAGCTCTAAAAGTTAAGGTTCCAGGATATGACGCTTTTCTCCACAATAAAAACTTTGGCTCCTTTTGACAAACTTCTTGGAAGTACTGTTCGATCTTTGGTATATCCTCAGATCGATTATGTGTTCCTTCTGGAATCAGTCGGCGACCGGCATCTGCCATGTAACGCCAGGTCTTCCGAGTTAGCAACCATCGTTCCTTGGAAGGCTTACTTGAGCGCTTAGTTCTTCGATCCTTCGAACCTGAAGGTGTTCCTCGCCCAAAGCCGCTCAAAGTGTCACTACTGTCACGACGGGATCGTCTCCTTCCTCCGGGACGTTCCGCCATTCCCGCGGAGTCCCACTCTTTCTTTGCTACTCGCACCACTTTCGCAAAAGTTGTCTCCAATAGTCAGCAAATAAACTAAAATCAGCACCCCACTTCGTTACATTCTTATACAATAATTGACACCGAGTTACCATCACATATTGACCATCTAATGAGTAATCCAAACGCGACTCTATTCCTTTTCTTGCGCTTCTTTCCAGCACTTATAACTGGCATATACGTTTACGTTCTTGGGACAGCAGACATTTTGATAACTTTGATTGCTTGTACTTTTGTTTCTTCTTTTCTTGATCAGCGATATGTTTCCACAAACTCTTTCTCTAATATCGTAAAAATTAAGAAGCACTTTTGTCGTCACTTTCACCATTAACCACACACTGCTTGATTATTAACCTGAATCCAATCACTAATGCGAAGAACTAGCACAATTTCAAACTCCACCTTAATTTATTTATAATAATTTCCTCAGATCTCTAAAGATCCGTTTTATCGAAACACTCAACACGGACCGTAGCACGTGAATGACCACCGACCAGTCAGAGAGACGGATGAATCCAAGACACAACGTCTCTCTTCTGGCTCGTGCGTTTCAGCAAACGGTGCCAATAATCAGATAGGCGCAATGGACCAAAGTAGCGAAGTAATAAGAGTAAAAAATGCACTTTTCCGGGTTCACGATACATTGATTCAAACACGAGCTCGAGATCCTTTCGATTGAGATCTAAATATATCCAAGGGGAGTTAGTTGCGTAATGACAAACGGACTTAACAATTTTCAGATGTAGTAAACTACTTGTCCACTATAATTTGGCGACTAGACTGTCTTTCCGTTCGTCCGTCTGCCGAGTCGCCACATTCTCAAACCGGCAAGGTGGAAGCTGCCTTAGGTACGCGACTACTGGTAAAGCTCGCCATCTCGACTTTGTGGACTCTGCGTGGCTAAAAGTGTCTTTCCCTCGTCTCTCTTTCTCTCTCTTTCTTTCTTTCTTTCTTTCTTTCTTTTTTTCTTTCTTTCTTTCTTCCTTCCTTCCTTTCTTTCTCTCTTTCTCTCTCATACTCGGACCTCTTTTCCCGTTACTCTTCTTCCCTCTCTCACTCGGAGAAGTGGCAAAGAGAGAGAATCAGAATAGTCAAGGGAGTATGCACATTGCATCTAAACACGCCAGTCAGGGTATATATTATTTGGTAATACCCAGAAACAGAAACAGACTAGTCGAGATGATCACTTTCCGATGCGATGACGACCTATATGACGACGATGACACGTCGCTTGCAATAACAATAAACCCTCTGACTGATGACTGCACTTTGGAAATAAGCTTCCTCAAACTGACGTCTCAAGTCAGAAATTCCTTCAAGGAAATCCCACTTACTTTTTTTCCTTTCCTCTAAAACATCTATGTAAAGATATTTCTAGAAACGACTAATAAGAATGATAAGAACGAATCATAAAATCTAATTAGACCCTATCAGCCCTATGTGTGGTAGGCTAAAGTCTAAATGGGATTGCATTAATCTGCATAGAAATTCAGGAGACAAAAAATTCCTCTCTTTACTCACTTTGGAGGGGAGGGACAGTTAGGTCTAATAAAATCTAATACCTAGTAGAAATTGGCCCTAGTTTTGTGCAAGTTTCTAGTCAGTTTTTCCCTACGTCTGGTTAGCACCCAACGAGGAAACTTGTCAGTTACTAGTAAGGAATGTAATGCTGCATCGAGTAAGGAACTGACAAGAAAATCTAGAAGGAAAAAATTATTTCCATTTTTTAAATGAAACATAAGTCTTATTTATTTATTCATAAGGAAATACCTTAACCATTATCCTAACTCATGAGATGGTGTCTCCCCACATTTTTCCACAATGCACTCAGTTATACACAAATATTAAATTCAACAGACTGAAACTGTAAAATTTACATATTTCCTCTGTTAAATTTACAAATTTTCATCATTCCAAATCAACAGATTTTTATATGTAAATATAGCAGATTCTTTCTGCTATGTTAGCAGATGACTAACAGAAGCATTTCTATAAATTTTACAGATAGAGTTGTAAGATTAACAGATTTTATCTGTTAAAATCGCAGAAATGTCAAACATATCTAAATCTATAACTTTAACAGATTCATTTTTCTGCGTGCAGAATCTTTCGAGTTAAAACTGAGCAGGAAATCCTAGTTAGTTTCTATCCAGATACTGGCAAGGAAAAACTATTCTCGTATTGAATGAGGAAATTTCATTGATTACTAGTCAAGGATTTCCTCATTGAAATCTGTTCAGGAAATTATAGTTAGGATCTAACTGGGCACTACCTAGTTCCTCTAGTCTAGTTTTTCCCCATTTCAGCCCTACGAGTTACTTGAGAGTGTTAAGGAAAAACTAGACCAATTTCTACGAGGGATGAAATAAGCTAGTTGAAATAATGAGGGGCTAGTGGGATAAGTGGCGGAGTAGTTGAAGGGGATGAAGAAAAAGAGAAGAATGAGTATAGGGATACATAATTGAATCTAAAGAACGAGAGGGGAAATCAGTGGAGCATTCGTAAAATAGGGGGAGGGATATGGTGAATGGGGTTGCTAGAGGGAAAAGGAAAAATACAATAGATGTAGAGGTTGAGAGGGTCAGGGCCGAAAAAGGGGATGAACGGCGACGCACGACGGGTGGAGGACTGGAAAAGGATAAGGGGGGATGAGTATGACTGAGTCTTATGCACATATAGGGTTGAGGAAAAAAGAGGTGAGAAAGTGGGTATAGAAGGTATAAATAATATGAAATCGCCTACGCAACCTTGGAATATAATTGATAGATATCCAGTTACTGGATTGAGGAATTGAAAATCCCTCTAGAGTACGCACCTTTACAACTTCTCATTATAAAATCTATCTTGATTGATATTCGGTTCAAAGTAATAGCCCTTCGCATATCATAGACGAGTAATGTTACAGATTGCTCAACATCCCCAGGGATATTTCCTCCTTCATCTGCGGATACTATTTCGGGATTCATTCTCCGATGCGGTAGTCGCACCACTAGGGTTCCCCTGTTTTCCACCTAACACGGCACACCGATTATAAATCAGTGTCGCGTTAGCAATTCTGAACCGGTGTTTCTTTATTTTTTCGGCTGCATGTAGTCGAGAAGATTTATCGAAGATTCCACAAATCTGTTAACACTGTGATTAAAAAATTCCTAGATTTGTCTCAATTTGCCTATCATTACATGTGAAAATCTCAAACAAAAGACACATTTTCCTGGGGCACTTTGCACTCAGTCATATGTTTAATTGTTTATATATCATTTATATTCTTCACATAAAAATGACTCTGAGTGCACGATTTCTCTTTCATCTAAAGATGCGACTGACGCAAATTCTAGAAACTCGATAAACTGAGGTTGATAATAAAGAGGGTTGAGTGTAAATTATACTTCAGAAAATAGGGTGGTCTTTATGGAATGGTGAGAAGGTGGAAAAATAGGGTTTGGGGAGGAGTCAGTCGGTGAGAAGGTAGGTTGAAGAAGAAGAAGAAGCTTTTAATTGTTGTCAATGGAAATACTGGATGGAGAAGTGTGTGGGAGGAGGCAAAAGGTGGGAGGGAATAATATGAAATGGTAGAGAAGAGTAAAGGGGTAGAGGAGAAGAAATGTAGAGATATCTAGATGAGAGGGAATGGGAATACTGGATGGGGAGTGTTGGAGGATGTAGGAGGGGCGAGGGAAACATATAAAGTGAAAGAGAGGGGCGGAGGGGTCTTGAAGGAGTATATGCATGGATGAGAGTATAATGGGGTAAGTATATATTAAATGGGTTGTGTTGAAATTAGTACCTACTAAAAAATGAATGGAAAAAGAAAAAATGTCGGCTCACCCTATACTAGAGCTCCTTTGAGACAATCACATAGGTACTGTTCGAAAGACCCCGACCTCATTTCTAAAACTAGAACGTCCTCGTGTAATTCAAAACACTTTATTGTTTCGGTCAACCAATAGAGGGAAAAGGCCTAATGTAATTACCCTCAAAGTGTCTGTCGTAGCATCTTATCGTTTTTGCTCTTACATTTGTCTCAATATCCGAGCTGTGAGAAACTAGTTTGCAGACAACATGCTAGATGAACCACAAAATATGAATCGAACGGTTCAGGATATTGAATAACTTCAAACTTCAGATACTACCCTTTAAAGTATTTTTTACATTACCAAGTTCTAAGAAGCTTTGTTCAAATATATATAACGAGTGTTTTAAGTTCATATTGTAAGTTTTTATTACATATTGATATGATGAGCCACACACGTACACTAACATCAGTAAGAGAACACGCAGTGCATCTCTAAGACTCTAATCGATCATTTAGAGCTATAGTTGTATACATCAAGGTATGCCTGAGTCTGAGATCAACGTTTAGAGAGATCTATTTTCGTTTGTACCGAAGAAGTGCCGTTCAACGGGTTGTCAAAAACTGTTCAGCAAAACAGAGTCTCAAATTTATTGAGGTCGATATTCATAGACTGCTATCATAGCCTGAGTGTTTATCATAGTCTTTTCCACCAGAGGTGAGTGATCGTACTCTCTCAATCTAAGCGAATTAGTAAGAATTATTTAACCAGTTTATTAGTTTTACTTATTAACTGAATAAATTGTTTACATTGAATTTGAATGAAGAATCACAATAATGTTATTTTTTATAAATTAAATAACTATGTTATTTTTGTCATATTATTCACTCAGAAAAAATTTTGTTTGAATCAAACAAACTTATCATTGATATAGGGTAGAAGAAAAAATATTTTTGAATTAATCAAATTTTGATTGAATTAAAAAAAATTTGTTTGATTTAAAGAAATATTTTTTATTATGATGAAATAAATTTTTTTGAATTAAATAAAATTTCTTTGAATCAAACAAATTTTGTTTAATTTAAAGATATTTTTTCATTGACCCTATATCAATGATACGTTTGTTTGATTCAAACAAACTTTTTTCTGAATGTGTACCTTTTATAATTTGACAGATTTTAGAAGATTTTCAAAGATTTTGAAGAATTATAAAGACTTTTGAGTTATTCTATGAGATTTTGATGAATTTTGTCGAATTTTAAAGGATTTCAAGAAAATTTTAAGATTTTCAAAGGGTTTGATGATTTTTAAAAGATTTTCTATAATTTTAAATATTTTTATTTTAATTAGAAATTACTAATAATATAGTACATTGCCAAACAAATTAGTTTTTTCGAAAAACAATGAGTAAGTACCATTCCTCATATCGAGAAACACTTCCCTGCCAAACGGCACTTAAAACCGTGTATTTTTGCGGTATCAAAATGAAATGACTACGAAATGACTTTTTGTCCGTTGTTTCAACAGCCTTAAAGCAAAAGCCTTTTACGACGAACTTTAATGTCACTTTTCATTTATGTGACTTCACTTATGAGCCAAGTTTACGTCTGCACCGACTAGTGCTTGTGCACGTGGATGGATGCCTTTATTGATGGCTGCCAAACAGCAGGAGAAGCTATCTGCCGTTGATTATATTATCGATTTTAATGCCGCCGCAGTGCCACATATTGTTCTCGTGTCAATGACGCTTTCGTGTATTTACGATTTCCTCTAAAACTCGACATTAGTGAAACTTTACTATCAAGCAATGCAACACAATATGGCCTTGGGACTTTGAAAACAATCTATATGTTAATGATCATAAAACCCTAAAGGATACTTTTCATTTCCTACATTGTTATTTAATAGTTTCCATTACATAAAAAATTTGAATTATTTGAATATTTGGAAAATAAAATTACGTAATGTTTAAAATTGAAAGAATATTAAAAATTTTTAATTCTAAAAAATATCTATTTTATATATCTATATTATATTCTAAAAAATATCACATAATATCATTTTCTCCGACGAAAAAATTCCTTTCCGTTAGATCGTCTTTCTTCGACCGGAAATTAAATATCATTCGTTCTGAGATAAACCTTTTTAGAGATCCGGAAAATTATTTTCTCGATGTGAAGTCGATCCACCAATTTCAAAATCGATTACGGTTGAGCCCTTAAAGGATGCTAGAGATCATTCTTTCTGCTTCTCCACACTCTAAAAACAGTCTATTGACTATCAAACGGAAACGATTCCTTTTAGTGTTAAAGGATTTTTTATTCAAAATAGGTATGAGAAGAAATCCTTTAACAGTTAAAGGATTTTCCTTTCAAATGCTATCCTTTTAGTGTCAAAATATTTCCTTAGATGGGGAAACTAAAACTAAAACAATGTACAATCACTCAATACAAATGTAATCCTTTAATAACTATTGAAATTCCTTTCATATAGTCAAAAGATTTCTTTTCATTAGACAAAAGGAATCGTTTATCGGCAAAATTATTTTTATTTTGCACTTAACAAATGAGGTTTTTAATGGCGAAACGATTCCTTTTTACAGATAAAAGAAATCTGCTTAATTTCAAAGGATGCATTTTGAAAGGAACGTAATATCACTAACAATAGAATTTTTTTAGAGTGCACGTATAAAGACAGGAGAAATAAAAAATGGAAAATAACACATATTTATCTACTGGATTTATCTTTTTTAATGAAAAAAATATAAAAACTTTTTCTATAGTCAATAAATGACTGTAACCCGTATTTTATATTATATTTATCTCCAAAATTTTCAATTCAGAAGAGTGTTTAAAAGTCAAATTTTTTGTCTTACTAAATATTTCTTTATCTACTGTATTTATATTTTTCTAGTCAATAAATGTCCCACTGTAACCCGTCGTTTTTACTAGATTCTTCTTCGACTTTATTAAATTGATTTTCTTTATAAAATTTGATGTTCTTCTCATAAAATGAGATACTGTCGGAAAATAATAAAAGGAAAAAGTTTGTCTGCTAATCTGCAGATCTTCTGACAAAGCGGGGAAACAAGAAAATATGTGAAGTCTCGCGTTGATTAATGGATAAAGTAAAGATGAAGGAAAATAGCATGAATATGAAGTATTTTTCATCCCTGAAATTATGTTTGTTACAAAATCCACGTTAATGGGCTTAGACGCCCCTCACATTTATGAACAGCTGTGCCTCACTGCATGAAGGTGATTTTATTTATATGAGTATAAAAGTAATAAACTAAATAAAATAGTAACTTTAAAATAAAACTTTAATAAACTATCTACTAATTATTGAATAGTTTTAATTTTCTCTTAAAGCAGACGAACGCTATTACTTTTGACTTCACAGAAAATCATCATCATTGTGCAGATTAAATTATAATACCAGTTTTTATCTCGTGGGAAACAAAATATATTTACAATTATTCATCTTACACTGTATCGTAAACTTTAATCTAAAATTTGTATCTGCAAATCTTCATTTAAATTTCATATTGACATAAGTTATTCAAAAATCTTCTTTAATATTCCTGTTGAATACCGGTGACTTTACGAATATGAAAAATATTCATGCCGTAAGAATTTTAAATTTCTCGGGCATAATTTCATATCAGAAAATATTCCGCGATAACGGAATTTTGTTTTTAAATTATGTCAATAGCTTCTAAAAAAGTTGGCATCTGTTTAAATATTACCTAATAATTTGTATATGGCACAAAAAATCTGAAAAATTTTTTAAATTGTATTTATAAAAACATATGTAGCCAGAAAAATATGACTAATGTTTTTTTTTTAATTTGGACGATTTTTAAGTAGGAAGCTTAACTTTTAATAAATTAAAGATATATTTTGTATATATACAAATATAATTGCGGTCTCTAGGTTGCAACATTATTAGCCTCTGAGGAAAATGCTGTGTAGTTGTTAGTTCACCGAGAACGGAATTATATTAAAGTTATTAAACAGAATAATGGAGCCTGCTTTATGATCCAAAAGGTCTCAAAAGTCGAGAATAGATCTTTCATGGTATAAAGTTTCTATACCGAGGAAACAGCTTTAAAAGCGCTTTATTTTATGGAGAATAACAATGCATAAAACGGAATAAACTTTCTGGAAAAGTTATCTCTCAATCAATCTAAATTTGTTAAATTTTAATAATATTAAAAGTAATTGCTTGTTAATCCAAAAGTCGTTTATTGTAAACTAGTATAAAGTTACTAAATCAATTAATATCAAGGAACTAAATAAATTAGTAATGCTTATACTGCTAAAGGAAATAGTAAATACCTATACTAAAGAAAGTAAGTTATAGACTTTCGCTGATTACTAAGTGACTAAAAAATCATCTCACAGTTTTTAAATCAAATGAGTAATAATTGAATTCTTAGAAACCTCTTAAGATCCTTAAAATTTCAGAACAACTTTAAAATCTGTTAAAATTCCATGAAATCTATAAAAGCTCCACGAAAACTTTTTAATTATGTATTAATAATTATTTCTTTAAAAAATGTTGAATAATACTATATTAAAAGGTCATAAAATATAATTAAGTGTGTTTAGGGTTTAAAACGAGTTGGCAAGATGAAGATTTTTTTCGATTTCGCGAACGTCATTCGTATTTTCACGATCTGAGGCAACGCGCGTGCTTTTAACACGAGTGGTATAGTTTCCCCAGCATCGGCACCGAGTGGTGGTGATCATGTGAGCCGTGAACAAAATTAACATGGGGGGAGTGCCGCTCCGGTATTTCTGGCGCGATTGTCCGTCAAAAAATAGACGTTCGGCTGTTCGGATTAAAAGACACCACCGGGACGATTATTCTGGCACGTTATTATTACCGCGATGCACGTCTCTCTATTCACAAGAGTATGTAGATATGTACCTTCCGCGAAATTCCTGAACCGCATGATTCCTTGGATTTCGGGTTTCATAATCAATCTGGGTTTCAAAATATTTTGAGTGGCCTGCTGTGCTGAGTGGGCCAACGAAAATTGACTTTTTTCATTTTTCTCCTCACGGACTCTTCCATTTAAATTAAATCATTTTCTAGTAGATTATAGTAGGGAAAGCTAAATACCGCCGATGCAATCCTTTCAACACTGAAAAAAATGGAAAGTCAACGTTAATATCTTGGATAGTGAACTATATATGTGACAGCCATCTAAGATATTCAGTCTAAATATCTGGGTACTAAGTAGGTGACCAATTATCTAAGATATTCAATCTAAATATCTCGATTGCAATTTTTTTTTTTTGACTATCAAGATATTAACTTTTCTTGAGAGTTAGTGCGGTGAGCTTTTGTTAATTAATAACCAAAATCAACTAGATTTTAACCATTCAAACGAATTTGTAAAGAATAAGATCAATTTGATTATTTTTAGTTTTTTCTTTTAATTGACGCTTGAACCCTAATTTATATCGAATACTATATGCCCTTGATGCTTTAACTATAACTTTATAAATGACAAAACTTCGTAAATAATGCGATTACATAAAGAAAATAGTGTAAATATAATTTAAATTTTTACACAAATTTTTTACTATAAATTTGTTGAGAGACTGGTAGTGAAGTCGGTGGCAACCAGCGATCTCCGTGGTTGTTATAAAATGCGCAAATTATTTTTAGGTACGTGCAAAAATATCACAAGGTCGCCGCACGCAGATACCAAAAGCTTTTACCCTGTTGAACACGGAATAGAAAGCTCCCCGAGACACCGCCAAAAGTGTCTCGGGATTTCCCCGAACGCGTGAGAGTGTCGCTACTGTACAGGTGCATAATCGAACCAATCATCAAGCAAAAAAAATCAGGTGGCGCTCGTTCTAGAACTTTATTTAGAAATGCACTCTGTTTTGCCCGGGATTCTAAGAGATTTCAAATGACTTTTAAGGAATTTAAAAATATATTAAACAATTTCAAAGGATTTTTAAAAGAGTTCAAAAAAGGTTCTGCTCGTTTAGATTTTCTTAAAATTGAATATGTCTATTCAGAAATTGTAATCTGTATTTTTAAACTGATTTAAAAATCAAATAATGTTGCTCGCTGCCTGTAATCTTTCATAGTTTTTCCTCCATCAAGCTTTAGTCGTATAGAATATTCTGCCAACCTATACTCGTAAATAAATAAATAAAATACATTTTGCAGCAGATATGTAGCAATGAGGAAAGGATTAACCACTAATTACTTAATGACTAATTAATTAATTAGTGATTACTAATCAATTAGTGATTACTTAATCCCTAATTAATTAATTAATTAATTAGTCACTAATTATCTAAATAATTAATCACTAATTAATTAATCAATAATTACTTATCAAAGGATTAATCATTAAATTTACTCACCGGTGTATGCCTGCTAAAAAACTATATTTTACTTATTTATTTACGAAAAAGTGGGCGGAATATATATGGCTAAAGCAACACCTTCCATTTTATTTTAGTAAAAACAAAGAATGTTGTATGCCTAATCAAAGCTGTCTTTATTATCTACTTCATAAGTTTTTTTGTCTTACACTATGCAGCAGTGAAATAGCACAATATTATGTGCGACAGTAGAAACGCAGTCTTAAAGGTGGGACAAGATGCTTCATGTTTAATAAGATACCAAGACAGACTTTTTCTGTTCTCCAACAAGAATATTATGTAATTCATTCCTTTTAGTGTTTTATATTATCAGACATTGAATATTTTTACCATTATACATATATAAATGTTAAAAGTATCCAATGGAATATAAAATAAGACAGTTAAATTCAATAAAATAACAAGCTGTCATAATTCGTGTATATATATAATTATTAAATTCTTGTCAATTCTTGTCTCTTGCTCCTCAAATACTCACTCAAAACTTGATATATAAATTTAAAAAAAAGCATAATAGTTTTTACGGTCGGTAAGTTTTAGGTATATCCTAACCAGCAACAGATGGCAACATCGTCCAACAAAATTTCGTTCCTTTCATACAGTTCTTTATCGACTGAAACCAATGCGAAGTAATTCTAAAAATTTCAAAATTGCAGTGTCGTGAACAGAAAATAAACTTAAATTTTTTTATAAACTTCTTCATATACATTTAAATATGTTGTGTGTATGAATCTTACAATTTTCTAGAGTAATTTTTTTCAGGCTTATACTTTCTAGTTAATCGTAATTGTTACGCAACCTTTGAAAAGAGAAGTATCGTATCATAATACAAAGCAAAATAAGAAATTTTATTATCAAGTTTATTGCATACTTAAACTTGACCATTGACATTTGGCCAAGTTATTAGAAATAACGAAAGTACAGTAGATATATATACATTAGTGATATATATACATTAGTGATATATATTTTTCCCAACTGAAATTATTATTTGAAGTGAAACAATTTTAAGGTGAATGCTTTCTAAATTTATTCTGTCTACACGTAAACGAGAAAAGGGGAATTTTTTCAGGAAAGTGGTAACATATTTTAGAAGACCAAAGACACCAAGGTATCAGAGAAAAATATACAAATATGCAAGTATAATGGCAGAGGCCTTTGGCCTCTAATAGAGTGCACTGCCTATCTGTATTATCCTGTATTATATAAAAGTATGCTTCCGCATCATTTTCTTCTTGAAGCCGATAGCGATTCAAATAGTATTTATTTATGGATTACGATCAAAATACACGCCAAAGTTTACTGACTACGTTCTACGCACGTATGAGTAACTTTGCCAAATACTACTGGGGACATTTGCAATGGCGTCATTCTTTTAAAAAGTAAAATACAATGTGGTTTTTTCAGTACCAAATCTAGGATTTGATCGAACTGGGGCAAAAACTTGACATTCGTACCCTTTCCTTCCACAATTTGAGATTATGTAATGACTTCAAAAAACTGACTTTTTTTAGACATATGAATTTTGCACCCCCTGAAATTTCCGCCCGGGGCACGCGTCCCGGTTTACCCCCCCCCTGGATTCGGGGCTGGATTTTTTATTGTTTTTATTATTTAGAATACATCTAAATAGTCCCTCTCAATCTCAATTGTGGTAAGAATTTGACTAATTGAATTAGTAGCCGTGTATTTGATTACTGAATTAGCAATTTCTTCAGTTTCTACTAAATGAAATAGTAAGTCACCTATTAGCAAAGTATATTAGTAAGAACAACTTACTAATCTATTTAGCAGCTTTACGTACTTATTGAATTGTTTACAATGAATTGTTCTTCGAAAATAAATAATTTGAAACTGTTTATAAATGTTATTTTTTTCATATTATATAATTTTTATATATGAAGTTTATTTACCAGATTTTAAAAGATTTTAGAAGATTCGCCCCCGTGTCAATACTTTCTTTTGCTGGGTTAGTAACCAGCGAAAATTTTACTAATTTTTGTATGTAGTAGGTATTTACTATTTCCTTCAGTAACAGTGTTACTGATTCATTTAATAGCGAGTTACCAATTCATTTAGTTCGTCCTTTTACTAATTTATCGTAAACGACTTCGTGTTATTTCAATTAATAAGAAACTATAACTCTTTCATTAAGATTTGACTACTGCGGTACTTAAGTAGTATCACTCGTTTATAGTCAGACCTGCAAAATATTCATAGGTTGCAGCTATGATGCTTAATTTCATCACAGAATCATATTGCTAAATAAATAATAAGGTATATAGGTTCATTAAAATCTGGTTTCCAAAACTATTTTTCATTTAAATCATTAAATAGCCTAGCTTTGTCTCGAGTCTCTCCGATAGATTATTGGACCATCATTTTTCCGTCTGACGCATTCGCGTTTGATTGCTAGCTGGCGGGAAATCTCAACGAAGTTGTTTTAAATAAATATGTATATACTGGCTCGATCATCTTGCGTCTGTCGATCACTACTGCTGATCAATTCTAGACACATCAAAGCGAACTAAAATAATCATGTAAAAGCTTTTTCCATTATCTATTTCTCAATTATTTCTTTAAAGTAAATTACTGTTTAAATAAGTATGAAATACAGGTAAATAAAAGAAACAGTTACAAAGTTAAAACGCTGCAGATGATTCTTTATTTTTCTTGTCTGGTACTTTGTCAGTATAAAATTTTAATCCTACAATGTTTCTACCTACAACGTTTCAACTCACATTAATTTTCATAAAATGACGTTTACAAATTATCTTGTCGATAATACAACACAAGAGGGTCAATAAATTTGACTAGAAGAATCAGTGGAATTGAAGAAAGGAAGTGTAAAGGATATGTTAAAGTGTTATTTGAAATGTACAGAGCACGGTTCCAAACTACGGCCGTTGACCGAGCGCACTAATCGATAAATAAAAGGCGCGAATGTCGACTTGACTAACAATAAGAAGCCAACCGAAGGTACTATAGTCTGCTGGTAAATTGCAAGCAAGACGAAGCAATGAATTTAACTTTTAATGTCATTAAATGTGACATATGAAGATATCAGAGTATATAATAATATATTATTATATCAATCAGTATGTATTATATGTATAATAATTTCGGTAAAAAAAATTAAGTTCCTTTGATTTGTGTGGACACCCCCCAAAAAACTACTTTACCAAAATTGGTAAAGTAGTTTATGGACAATCCCTTGCTTTTATTACACAATTATCTAGTGTTCGTGTGGTCAAAATAGAAAAATTATACATGATATCATCATAAAGTTAAAAGATCAAAGACAGCACGTGGCGCAATTAAATTAAAAAAACTATACATCATATAGAAACAGCAAACGTATTTTTATCAAGAGGTGACTCAAGCGATTTGACAGATTTATTCCTCCAAGAAAATTGAAATGAAACTAGTTACAGGTGGTGACCAACTCAAAATTATTAAATATAGTCAATAATATAGAAACTTGACTTTACAACAACACAATTATGTAACAAAAATTTTTATTGGATTCTACTTTCATTATAAATTTCACTCAATTTTTTTGGAAGAATGAAAACTCATGAACATAATGAAACTTACCGATAATATGGTGGTACTTCTCGACGTACTGAGCGGTGCTTTGAATTCCCATGAGTGCCAGATCTAAATTTTCTATGCAGGGCGCAGGATATCGAAATTCCAGCTCGGAACAAAGAACACTTGACATCTGTTAAATGTGCAATATATTATGTAGTCACGTGTCACATTATCCTTCTAACACTGTTTTTCTCGTCGACACTGACACAACACTTTCAAATTAAATTACACTTCTATCTTATCTAATTTTCTCTTAAAAAAGGAAAAAATATTCCTTTTATATTAATATTTTCGCACTTTTTATAACTGGCAGTTGAACAATTCTATCCTAGACCGTCAAACTCTACCCTGGTGACATCTTCAATCAACTTATTTTCGAATATTGATCGCTTTATCATCTCACAATTTGCACACATGAAAAATGAAGACCAATTATATCTTTTAAATCTTAGCTATGGTCAACTTATGATTCAAGTTATGATTCCTAGTCAAATGAATTATTTGCTCAATAATGCATGAAGCAATAAAACAATGATTTTGCTGCGAGTGATATTTTGACTACGGATATTGATCTCTTGAATATGAAATCGCCGGCACTATATTCTGCAATATCTGGGCCGGAAATGCTCAATTTTTATTTAACTTAAGAATGTTCCTGTGGAACATAAAGAAGAATGTTACTCTTTTTAAGGAACGGTGTAAAGCTCAAAAACGAGATTTTTTTTGACGCCCCAAAGAACTTGCAGCTGCAGCTGCTGCAATGCAGCTGCATCCAGGTACGCGTGTATTAATTGTAGTGATGCTACAACCACGATGCACGATCAACGACTGCCGAGTGAGCAATCGTTTAGCTTTAGCATTGGCAACGTTCATACTGTGGACCTATTTTAAACTGCTGTCCTTCTAACTCGAGCGACCGTCGTTTCGTTTATCGTTTTATGTCGAGCTTTTGCCGTATGGCGAACTAAACTGTGTGTGCATTGACAGTGAATTCCCACCTAGTGACCATTCCTGTCATTACTGTCACTCTATGCTAGTCTCGAGACAAGCACGCGACGGACCCTCAATTAAGAATTGAGACCACAAGCAAAAGGTCAACCCAGAGGAAACATCCTTACAGATGAATTCATTTTTACAGAACAATTTTAAACAACTATTTATACCCATATTCAACTACTAAATTTGTAATTTATCTATACTTTCTCGTAAATGAAACAGTAACTCACCTGTTAGCAAAGGAAATTAGTGAGAACAACTTACTAATCAATTTAGCAGTTTTACTTACTAATTAAACAGTTCTCTCAATAATGATAAATATTTTGTGTAAATAACTTTGTTTTTTGTGTCATTTTATATAGCTTTTATAGTTTATTTACCAGATTGAGTTATTATATGAGATTTTAACAAATTTTGTCGAATTTTAAAGTTTTTCGTAATTTGTTTATTATTTTTAAACGATATAATGAAATTTTTTACTTAAAAAATGATTAATAAACCTAGCTAAATTTTTTAAAACATGGCTACAGCTTATTTGAAACAACAGCTTTTTTTTTACTATTTCTTATGCATAAATCATTGAAATCGTAAATCACATTTATCTTAAAAGCTTCACGACTTTCATCAGAAGCGATTTTCATTTCTTATATGTATTTGTCTCTTTTCTTTTCACGAAGCTTCTGCAGAGTTTGCATGCTTACAAAGGAAGTTAGATACAGAAAAAGAATTTGTATTAACAAAGACTGAAAATGTCACCGAACTCAGTAGAAGACAAAAATGAAAGGAACTCAAGTAACTTCCAAAAATTATATGAATATAAAACTCAGCAAGTGTTTCAAGGAAGTGGAAGAATCACGCGTTATAGTCGAAACGAGAAACTATACTGTATAATTCACACAAAATGAAAATGGATTTTACAAAAAGGAGATATTTTTAAAATTATTACAGAAGCGCTAGAAAGAAATTTAAAAGAATACACTTTATTGAGCGATAAAGAAACTGATACGATCGTTGTTACACGTCAAACGCCGTCGACAGGTTTCTGAGATCAATTCTCTGCAAAGACTATTTTTATCTCAGTTTCTGCCAGTCAAAACACACGAAACAACCTTATACATCAAACATTGGACTGGTCGCCTGTCTCACATAAATTATGGTAAAATCTAGTAGTGTATATAATGATAATATGATAATAAATGGGGTCTGATCTTTTTATTGGGTAGTAAATATCCTTAAAATGCATCCTCGAAGAACTTTAAAAATGTTAAGTTTCTTTGCAAATATGTATATATATAATTTGGCAAAAATGAGGTCTTTTTAGTCTTTTAAAATCTTTCTTAATATTTATGTTTTTGTGAGTGACATCAGAATTGTGAGTGAGTGAGTGACATGGCTACGCGTTTCCGTAAAGTTTCAGACATCATTTTTCCACCCACACACTTTACAGTTAGAGAGCTTACAATGTAACACTCCGTTTCAATAAAAGCCGCAGGTGAGGCATCCAAGACTTGTCAGTTTTCACTTTTCAAATCCCCGTTCCAGGTCCAAAAGAGTTATGCACTTATTCTTTGTACTATCTTTTTTTATGACAATCTCAGAATGTCACGTGAAACCACACGAGTGAGCCACGTGAGTGCACCTTTTCATCAAACGTGATTGCAATGAATTAACAACTAAAAAAACCATTAGATAAAGGATTTGTATCTGAGAATCAGATTTCGATTTCCATTTTAAATTAATTATTTAAATTAATTATTTAAATTAATTATTTAATTATTGATTATTTTTAATTAAGTTCAAAATGAACACATAAAAAAATGAACTGTAACAAGATTGAAACCCTAGTTTTTTCTGTGTACCTAATGAAAATGAAATATGTAGTTCTTTCCATTTCAATATTAAAGGTCTAATTAGGAGGAAATAAAAGAGATATATTATCTTAAAAATATATCCATCATTTTAGTTTCTGATCGTCTAGTTCTCTTCTCCGCCCACACTATTTAATTTTCCTTTTCTTCTGCTTGGCGTTCTATGACGTCGCGACGTTATTCTTAGTTTTGTAGACGCAGCGATATCTTTAGCGCACCAATCAGTAAAGTCAGCTTCCGAAGAAGCGACGATTCTTTCCGCACTGCACAAGAAAACGCATTATCAACAGAGGTGTTTCACTGCACGATATGCTACAGCCCATAGTTGACTAAATCAACATTAATTTTCTTTATAAACTTACTCGCTAAATCCCTTAATATTCTCTAAAATCCAAACAAATTTCATAAAATCCCTTAAAATAGGATTCATTTTAGTCCTTAAAATCCCATGAAATCTCGCTCGCGCCGTCCCTACTTTTACATCCAAGAAATAAAATTCAAGTCTTTTTAATACCCGCCTTTGAGTATGTTAAAATTATATTAATTCCGCATTATTTATCAAAATATAACAATTTTTTTACCGCCTTGTATAGAAAATATATAAGTTTTTAAATTAAAATTGTGTTATGGACTTAAACTTTTCTCGCGCGCTATTATAGCGCGTATTAATATGTATTGCTAGTGGAAAATAATGTCAAAACAAACGAATAGAAATGTTTCGATCAAAAGTGGGTTAGGGATAAAAAAAATATTTCTTTTGGTATACAACCTCAAAATTATAAATTCCTTGTATTTCGACTTGCAAAAAATTTTAGAAACACTACAAAAAAAGAACCAAATATATATTGACTCAGTAATTAACTTAGATGTTCATGTAACATGTTCAAAATTCACAAGTCTCTTAAATAACCCACACTGATATAAAAGATTTGGACAACTTTAATTTCAATAATTCTTCTAAAATTTCAACATGGATCAATATGTCTCAACTTATCGTAAGGACTATCTTTGGCCATATGTTAAAACACATCCACTCAGATCTGGACCAACTTATGCAACCGAAGTGTCAAAACCTCGATTACTATTGCAAGGAGGCTCTTGTATGTGTGGAGCCGAGCCTGGTGGTTATATTCCACCTAAGGAATACTCAGGACCAGAAGAAGGTGGTTCTTACGAATGGAGTAGATTGGGGCCCTTGGGTCCACTTTTGGATCCTAAGCTCTACCCTGTAAATGTTGGACCAATACCAGAATCAGAATCGACATCATTCGATCAGCCTAATACTTATCTCAAAAAGGTAGTCAAAAATTGCTTGAAATATCTTGAAATCTTATCAAATTCCTTAAAATTATTTAAAGTCATATAAGATATATTGAATCTATTCGAAATCCTTTCAAATTAAAAAAAAAACTATTGAAATCCTTTGAACCCTTGACTATGTGGGGGTAATGTGGATACACTTGATATATGAGCCTAAACATAAGTCTCTCTAGAATTTCTGAATGTCACTTGAAATCTCTTAAAAGCCCGGGCAAAGTCGAGTAGAATTCTACTTCTATCCAAATAAATTCCGGAAATTCTAAGCGCAGATTATTTTCATGCAATTTTGGTTACAGCTTCGTGAAAAATATCCCTACCTCTACAATGTTCTGCAAAGTAATCCTCCTTCTGATAAGATTCGAAGGGTCAATATTGATCGCCTAAGAACAACATACCAAGCAGAATTCTCTAAAAGAGGTAAGATGAACTCATGTAAATGTGATTCGCAATAGATAATTCAATAATATTTAATTTATATGTATAACTCGCTTTCACAATCTGAATTAGTTAAATCATATTGTACTAAAGAAATTAGTTAGACTTTCGTTGTCTTGTAAAGTCTTGTAAAAGCTACATAATATGACAAAAATAAGTGAAAAAAATTACTAATTAATTCAGTTTAAATCAGATTGAGAAAGCGGGAATTAATGTAAAAGGGGACACTTTTGACAAGTTAATTTCTAAACCCTTATCAGGTGACCATTCTTGGTTGGGTGTTGAAGAACCAGAATCTTCGAGATCTCCATTAGCTTGTCCACAAAAAGATATTCGACCTGAACTAGATTGCCGTCCTCATATACGCGCTGCTCTTGCAAATTTGTCGCAAATAAGAAATCCCAACTCCATTAGAGGTGGTAAGAACACAATAGAAAGTGAGTACGATAAAAATCAGCCAGAAAAGAAAAATAAAGGCAAAAGGTCGAAAAACATTGAAGAAAATGAGATATCTGGCTCCTCTCTTTCTTCTCCTACTTGGAAAAGTGAATACCAAGATGCCATTGGAGAAACCGGACAAGCTATAATGGAGGAAAAAATCCATCATTTTGGAAACATGTCCGCAGGAAGGAGAAAGCTTCTAGCATATTGTTCATTATAATGGTTTAAAGTACTTAATAAAATTATTATGTGCTTCATTATGGATATTTTTCATAGCAATATTATTCCAAATTGAAATTCAACAATTTTAGAAACTCGTGTATGTTCACGCTTTTTTTTAATCTACTATGTCTCGAAAACGGAGATAAATTACCAGATAAGAAAAATTGAAAAATAAGAAAAATTGAAAAATAAGAACGTATAAAAGTCGATAAACAAATCGATACATAAATCGGTAGTCAAGTATTTTGTGTCAGAAAATAAATTAACCGTAAATCATCATCACGTTTTATGTAAATGTATGTAAATAATGCAAGAAATTTTCAGTAACATGTAAAAAAAATAGTTTCTAATAAAGCTCGAAAAAAAGAATAAATTCAAGTCATGGCATTAAATTCAGCATTTTTACATTTTGGTTTGGCATTTCTAAGTGCTGTATTACATTATGGATTTTACAAATTAATTTTATTTTTAACTTGCATGGTTAGAGATGCAATTTTTTGCATTTTAAATCGAATATTTTTATCAGTTTCTCCAACATCATTCTTTATGAAGTTACAATCTTCAATACAACAACCAAATTTGAATGCAGTATCAGAAAAGGACCTGCCAATTCGGCGTTTGGAATCTATAATTTCTGACAGCTAAATTATTAGTACATACAAATTTTTAAAGAAATAAATAAATCTAAATTTTTGTGCTCCTAAGTGATGTAAATGGTGCAAAAATATTAAGAAGAGATGAATTAATGTGAGGTATATAGTAAAAATATTCAATTTTCTTAATTTGACATATTCTAAATATTTAATTTGATCCAAACTTTGCTGTCAATTAAATTTATTTAAACAAGAAAAGAAAAAAGGGTTACATTTTTTTCACCAAAACTTTATTATATATTTTTTAGATACTGTCTACTACTTCAAAATTACTAGTAAAAAATGGCGAATCTTCTGGACACTTATATCACCTTATCTCAGCAAGATTTTCAATGGCCTTATCCAAAACCTTTATTATCAAAACCATCACAACCGCCTATGAATACCGGAACTCAATTATATATGAGAAGACCAAATGCAGATGACTGTGAATGTGATATTCATGCTTTCCAGAATGACATGGACAGGTAAAGAAAAATACGACATTAGAACTTAAAAAAAAGCTTCAAAATACAAGTAAATTAAACATTTAAGATACCAGCAACTCTCTAATAAGGAGAGACATTTACACGAGGAACTGATATCTACTAATCGAGAGATAATAAATCTGATGGATAATATATTGGAAAATAAGTGTCATTCTGAGGAGGAGACTATAAAAAGCATCTATCAAGCAGACTATGAAAAAAGGGGTCAGAATTTGTAACTCTTAGACCTATATATTTAATAATATATTATACTGAATACTAATATTTTGTTTCACCCCTGTCCTCTCTATGTAATATCTTTATCTTATTTTTAATTAAGCAAATATTTTTATCGTCTGTATTTAATATTATCAGGCGCACCTGTGAGTCACTATAGAAGTTTGATCACTGCTGTTGAATCACCAACAGTGACATGTCTTACTGATGGCTACAGAGATCCAACAAGATTTAGATACTCCTCATCGGAGAGGCCAAATATCCAACCCGCAAAGTCAATTAATTTTCTAGCAAGTAAGTATAAACACACTATTAATCATTCTCTCGAGTATAAATTGCCCCAAATTGACCCCACTGCAAGAAGAATGTTATTCGGGTGCTATTATTAGAGAAAATATTTTCTTAATGTTCAAGAGCAGGGCTATGAGGGCCCTAGTAGGGTTGCCCTATTTACAATTTGGAGCTTGCTAGATAGCGCCTATTTCAAGTATAACTTTTAAAAAATAGGCTTTCAAGACTTGAAAAATTTCAAAATCTGTCAGGTGGAGTCCTGCTTTTGAAAAAAGAAAACACTTATTTAGAAATATAACTCAAAATAAACCTTTCCAATGGTTCAAAAAGATCAAAACAAAAAAAACATTTCTAACATTATTTTTACAGCGACTTCTTAAAAAGTTGCATACACTTAGCAATCCAAATTTTTGAAAAAATGTAACTAATACTGGGGCAGTAATATGGCTGCCCTCCTAGGGCCTGCTTAAATTACCCAGTTTTAATACAGCTTCCTGAATTTAATAAAATTTAATTTAATTATTTATTTCGGGTATTTTTATCAGTTCCAGAATCTTTTAGTATGTGGTCTGATCCTTTCACTGAACGTTCTGAATATATGGACACTTTCAGCAAGATTGGCTTGAGCAACATGAAAAATCGTCAACAATATTTAGAACCTCTTCCATCCTCGAGACGAAGATTCGGGGACTGGAAAATCTAAGAGAAATTGTATATAATTTTTTTAAATAAAAGCTACTGCTGTGAACTTCTAATTCAGAAAATATTGTACAAAAATAAAAAAACCTCCACAATCAAACTCTGTTTAATTTTTATTGAAAATTTAATGTATGGATATTTGGATAACGCAGAACATTGTACGAATTTTAATACTAAATACTTAACTATACATATTTTCCTGAGTGTTCAATTTCCTAAATATTTTATTCATGTATATGTATTGCTTAAATTAACATACACTATAGTTATCAATTTAGTGATAAAAGACTGATTTAAACAAAATTTAAAAAAATAGTGAGTAAACAAAAGAAAAACATCGAAATATTATATATGTATTGCTCTGAAAATAGATGCAATTAAATGTACAAAAAAATTTTTTATTGGAAAAATATGACAGTGACTGTCAAGATCAGTTTTAAAATCAATAATTAATTAAATGCATTAAATTAAACTTAATATAATGCAAAAATTTTGTGGACCTTTTCCATCAGAATATGGGTACGAGTATATTGCTAGAAAGCAAGAACGAACTCCTTTGTAAGAACCAATTTCTATTGACATACGAATAAGCATATAAAAAAATCTTTTTTACATTATTTACATCCGCTTTGTCATTAGATATATCCCGCCTAACTGCTTAGGAAACCAAATCATAGAATGTGATAGTGATTTTAAATCAACTTCAAAATTAGACCCAAGCTATGACAATGATGAGGAGTTCATTAAAAATCTTGTCTTAGAGAGGCTAAGAACGGTTTATCAAACCAGCTACAAAAATCCTTGTAAGTTTGTAGATGTAATAAAAATACATATATACATGTAAGGTAATATGTATCAGACTTTACATCGCAAACTGTTTCCAAAAAAATATATGTATAATGTATATAATGTAGTTTTTTTTTCTTTCATGGAACAATTATTTATAAATGTCTGAAAACATCCCAAGATACAACGAAAGCGACTTCGGAACCCAAGGATATGAAAGAAAAAGATTTTTCTAATAAAATTTTAGAGAATATTCGTCAACTTTATTTCAATCCCCATACGGAAAAAGTGCTAAGTCTTCCCACTACTGCAAAAAGAAGTACTTAATTAATTTTTTTAATATAAAAGGATAAATTTTTTTTTAAGTCTCTGTATCTCTATCTCTATACAACTTGAATATGCGTGTGTATTC
This sequence comes from Synergus gifuensis, assembly GCA_904066015.1. NCBI lineage: Eukaryota > Metazoa > Arthropoda > Insecta > Hymenoptera > Cynipidae > Synergus > Synergus gifuensis. Next base: position 1,184,704 of record CAJFCO010000077.1, read on the forward strand.
TGAATTAATGTTCAGTATCTTGAAGCTATCAAAACTAAATTTTGCAGGGTTTTATAAATTTGTTTCATAATTTTTTATTCTTTATTCTTTATTTCGCAGTAATCGGTTACGTGAGACCAAGATTACTTCATACCGCATTTTCTACTTATCAAGACACTCACAGCCGCGTAGGAGGAATAATCTTAATAAAAAATAGAAAAAAAGTTGATGCAATGAGGAGAAGACAAGCTTTCAAAATGAAGGGCGAGAATATATCTTAAATAAGACTACAATTTGTATACAGAACAATTTTTCCAAAAATTAAAATTTTCAAGTAACATGTATGTATTTAAAAAAGAATTAATAAAGAAATCTTTTAGTATGTATACATAAATCAATTTCTTTGTTAGGCTACAATTTTTAAAATACATTTTCACATCCCATCATTCAGTTGTTTATTGCAGTTATGGAAACTCAGAAAAATGTTACCTTCATTATTAATTAAAGCTATTACATAATTCTCTTGAAAAAAATTGCTTGCTTTACGAAAATTTTATCATGTTTTTGGAAGTCGAAGACGAAACACGAGATTTTATAACCATATACAAGAAGGACTACCGTCGAAGAAGAAATAAAAAACCAACTAGAGCCCAACCTCATTTGAATTTTATACCTCCACTGAATGCTTGTAATGCCCCTTTCAAAGAATATCTAAATTCTTTAAGAAAAAATGAGAAATTACCAAAGGATGAACAGTCGGAAGATTTGCGAGATTATTTACGAAGGGTACGCAATAATTATAAAAAACTTTAATCATTCCGGAAGACTTTTAATCTTTTCTAATCCGTAACCAACAACTTCAATGAATTAATCAAAAATCTAATCTGGACACACTTTTTAATATATTAATTTATTTGTCTACTAACAGCTGAAAACTAAATATCCACATTTGAAAAAATCTTTACTAGCTGGTACTCCAGATGAAGATTTACTTGAACAAGAGCAGAAGAAAAATTTTAAAACTGTATATCAAGTGACATATTCCAAAGACTTGGGTATCTCTCCTTCAATTAAAATTTTATAATATGAAAAACTTGAATAGTGCTTAGAGTGAAAAAATGTCTAATTATAATATTTGATTTAAAAAATAGCAAACCAAAGTTTTATATTAAAAATTAGACCCAACGTCCTTATATTTTATACTGATTCATAAATTTAATTCTAACAGATGATTACTTCTCGCTGACAGCGAAAAAATGTCATCGTGACAGAAAGCCTGTAACTTTACCAAATGATTGGGTAATACCAGAAACAGTACAAAGAAGATCTTTTAGAAATCCTTTTTTATTAGCTCCCCATGAGTTATTAAAAACAACTACATATAAAAAAGCACTCGACAATCTAGGTCCCGACTTCCGTGAAAGGAAAATTCTTAAAGTAAGGTAAGTCAAAAAGTGCAAAAGGTCAAAACACCGTGATAAATATAAACATAAATGTCGAATAAAAAATTGTATTTCTATATTTTTTAGAACTGGAAACTCGGAATACCAAGAAATTATAGGAGCAACAGGAGATCGTATAATTAAGGAGAAAATGTTTGGGGAACCTTTACACTTAGAACTGCTTCAATTTAAGGATCCTCAAGTTGAATCAGAATCTTCTTCGGACTTACTGCACCTTAAAGATTACTATATATCGAACGTATTTTAAAACGTGAACATGTAGATAATTCAGGTTTTTTCTCCACAATTTTTACTTCAAAAAAAAATAATAGTGCACAGATGTGATAAATAAATCGAGTGATAAGTAAAAAATTTAATTATACCTATTGCACATTATTTTTTAGATTTTTCATCAGTTATTCGATTTAAGAGAAAAAAAAACTCTTTATAATTCAAATTGAAATTTATTTTTTTAGACAACTGTCAATATCTAATAGATCGTGAATTGATAGCGTACAAAAAACAATCTTTCATAGCACAGTCACTGATTAATTTCAGAGATGTGCAAAAGAACTTGCCCTCAAGTCAATTCGAATTCATTTTACATATCCCTGCTAATTATACACATGCGTTCAGACTTCAATTCATAAAAGTATCTTAACTTTAGTGTCTAAAAATTAATTTACATTTCATTTATCCACTATGTATTCAAACATTCTTCTACAATGATTAAAGATATCTTTTGAACTTTTTCTTTATAATTATCTATGTACAAGGATACTGCATCAAATACATGAAAAAAATTTCATTGAAACTTAAAATTTGATTACCTCATCAAAATAAAAAAAAATTCGACTATATTACTTTTAATTCACTGTTAAATAATTTAAATACATTTTCCTTGTATTTGATTTCACGTTCACAAACAGTATTTTCGATGCTTAATACACAGTCTTCTCTTTAAATAAACTAAAGATTTTTTACATCGAGGCACGATGTTTATATTTTATCCCAAATTTGTAATTAAAGATATTAATTAATATTAATCTTAGTTTCTTTACTGATATTCAATTTTATACAAAACATTCATACTTCGCTTTCAGACTCTCAGCTTTATACAAACAATGTACACTAATTTTCTACTGCAATTAGTGCAGTAATGAGTACATTTTATGACATGATTGAAAGTAAAGCAAAGCTCACAAAAGTAACAATTGAAGCAAAATTATGCCAAAGTGCTAGTGCTTAAATTCAAGTTGTACCTACAGAATCAATCATTTGGCAATGGTTTGTAGAGAGTAACTTTTTGGAAGTGTAAAATTATGTATTAAATTAAAACTAATAGTAGTTCACGATGATTATAATTTAGTCTCTGATTTCAAATCAAAAGAACGGAATTTGTTTCACACTGATTTGTAAAGTTTGTCAAATTCTAGAAAATAGAATGTAGACCAAGTAGATAGTAGATCATGTAGCGATCGATAGAAGAAGTTTATATATAACAACTTAATTTAAAATGGAATTAATTATTATTATTGATTGATTATGGATTATTAATTCAATTTCATAACTGAATAAAATGTACTTCTAAATCCAAAAAAAAAAAAAAACTAGAAATGTAACAATAGAAAAATATGGAAAAGAGAAGCACTTTCTAAAAAAATTAACACATACAATTTTCAATGATTCATATCGAAAATTACATTTGTCGAGTCACTTGAAAACGTGGATGTTTTCAAAAAAATATTGCTAACAAACAAAAATCAGCATTTCATATAAGTTCTTTTAAATTATCACTCACATCTCATATTCATTTTACTCTCAAATACGCTGTTAGTATTTCTTCATCGACGATTATGTTTGGCAAGGACTGCGACGTTGCATTCTGAAACAAAATGAAGATCAAGAGCATTAATACTAGAAGCTCGTGTGAAATATCTTCCGTCATCAGATTTTCGACTGCGGTGAGCGATCTCTTCGTTGACGCCGAAAATCGAATAGTGATTTTAGATAATTTCAAGGTAGCTAAGAGATTGTTTTTATTGATTTTAGGGATTTTTTATAGAGTTGAAAAGAGTTATCAAAAATTTTTTTGAAAGATTCTACAAGATTTCAAGACCTTTTCACTGATTATAAGAATTTAAAAGAAATAGAAGATATTTCAAGAGATTTAAATGAAATCCAAGACATTTAGTTTACAAATTTTATATTGTTATTATTATTGTTATTGAGGAGAACAAAACCATTTAAATGAGTGTTTAAAACTTACTTTCGTTTCTTCACCTGACCAGAATGGAAACGACCACCCTCGCCACGGATTCTGTTCATGGCGTGCCGATGTCTGGATTCATGGAGGTATTTCTAAGAAAAGCATAAAACACAAAACATTAAAATCAATTTTACAAAAATTAATTAATTAAAAATAATATATAATTAACTTACAGGGCGTTCCTTAGGTATCTTTCCCTCGGCTTCTAGTTTTGCCCGTGCTTGTCTGCGTTTCAAAATACGTCGATACTGTTTGGCATTGACATAAAGTGGTTCCTCTTCAAGAAATTCCGCATTAGGCAAAGCTACTCTTTGAAATTGAGGTTGCCCGCTGTTTCCAGGTACCATCTTTAAAATTAAAATATACGTATGAATACCACGATCATAATACTTTCTAAAATGGTTTATAAGGATGTACATCACTGTGCAGAATTGTAGATCATGCTGATTAATAAGAAAACGTACTGCTCAAGTTATTCATAAACTTAAACAATACGAAGATTTGCGAAGCCTAGCATGCAAAGGCTAATCGCTGTTGCTCTATGACCACTACAAGTCAGTATAATATATACACAGACTATGCGTGTGCAAGAGACTTTTCTGACAGTAATCACCATGACTATATTTCCTGCCTGTGTCGTTGCTGTTGGACTGGACATCGGTTGCACTGGATTCGATGTAGCTGCTGAAGTTGTTGCCTGTGTTGTAGAGCCTCCAATTTGCATCAGATTCCCGTTGATGTTTATTACTAGAAAATTCAGTTCACAATATAATATACTGTTAGAAAATAATAACACGGGGGAATGATGATTTAAACACAAACAACAATAAATGTACAAGTAAGGTTGCAGAGAAAAAATGTCGGTAAAGTAG
>CAJFCO010000077.1:1194265-1230433 GCA_904066015.1 Synergus gifuensis
GTGTTATATTAACATCCATTTTGCAATACGATATACTAAATGGATGTGTAATACTCACTAATTCCTGGTCTGCTTTGGCAATAGGTTCGGCGACAAGAACTCTTTCCGGTGCAGGAATGTCTTTCAATAAACAGGGAGAACGTTCAGGAATTTTGATTCTAATGGCTTCTAATCGTTTGGCGTATGCTCTGGATCTCTCAATAATTTCATGTTGCTCTAAATTATGGGAATCCAAGGCACCAACGTCGATTATATTTCTGAAACATGCGAATAAGAGTAATTTCTTGTAAATGCTACTTGAAATACTTTGTGTACTCTGATTTTTAAATCAATTCAAATAACTGTGAAAGATATGAGGATGTAACATCCTTAATTTTTTTGAAGACCATGTATAAGTTGTTCGATCCCTTCCTTATTGATACTTTTTTCTCTGAAATACGATTGCTACATTTATTGCGATATTGAGTTGAAAATTTGTAAAAAAAAAAAAAAAAATTCACTCTTAATTTTATAATTTTTCATATAAGCAAAGATATTTCTTTGATATAAATACCTTTTTTTTCTCAACTAATAGTAATAATTTTACTGCTTACTGAGATACTTACGCTGCTGTTTCATGTAGTATTCTGTTCAGTGCACTTTGCTCATCAGTTTTCTTTGGAACTGAACTTGCGTATTGATTAACATAATCATCACTGAAAAAAAAAACACAAACCGTATTGGAATATTTAGAAATTTTATATATATATAACTTATTTATAATATTATTATTATATTATACCTGTGAACACGAGGAATATTTGCATTGCTACTGACAGGATCCACTAGTAAGTGAGTTCTCTCACTAACTTCATTCTGAAATAAATGTTACAGGAGATAAATATTAACTTTCCGCGAACTGATATTTTTTAGTTTTACTTTCCGTTCAGCAAGTCGTCAGATCGTCAGATTCAAAAATAGAATGTTATGCTTGCATAAACAATACGTATTAAACTAAAATCTAAGAAATTAAGAGTAAATTTACAGACTTTAATAATAAAAAGGAAGTTTATCTATTTTATATGCATTTAACTACCGAGCTATGTAAATTTTCTATAGAATTTGAGGGATAAACCATGCAAGGTTAAATAGTCATGACAGTCATCAAGTATATTCAAAATAATACTTTGGACTGAATCTTTTACGTTCGTGCATGTACCTGTGGTCCAGTGTCTTCCTTACACAAACTGTAACAACATCCCATTTTTGCTTAATATAATTAACAAACACTTTTAACTGACAAAAATCCACTTTACTTTAGTATTTCATGTGTTATCATTTTCTCCGCCTTTACAATATGTAAAAATATATATATACATATAACCAGGGTTGTGCACGTAATATACCTTAGGTAAATTACATAAGGTTTTTTACGTAATTTACGTACGTATATTACATCCTGAGGGTGTCGTCCCATGTGGGCGCAAAACGCAAAACGTAAAATGAACAGCCAATTGCAGAACACTTTTAGATTTCTATCTTCTCAAAGATTTTCTATAATTGGCTGTTCGTTTTGCGATTTGCATTTTGCGTCTGCATGGGATTCCACCCTGAGTTTTTTACAAAACGTAATATACGTTTTCAAAATGGCGCCAAAGCATCTGATTGGTTGCTATCGTTACTGTTAGCGCGCAATATTCAAAAAGTGAGGTTATGTTTTTTCTTTCCATTTTTTCTTTTCTCCGCCATCTTTTTTTACAATTATGACGTTTTTTACGTTTTTTACGTATATTACGTTTTTACGTATAATACGTCAAAAACTTCGAGTGACACTTCACAAGCCATCCCTGCATATAACCAACAACTATTAATCAGTTCAGTGCATGGATGTAAGAATATATGGATCTATCGTGAGAGGGATGATTCAACTGAGCTGCAAAGGGGGCATGAAGCGGCCATATTACTCAGGGAAGTTTTGAAGCCTCTGATTGGCTCATCGATGTAAGAATATAAGATGGAGTACAAAGTCCCAGGGTTGTGCAGTGATGCGTCACTCGAGGTTTTTGACGTATTACACTCGAGTCTCTCAAATGTCAACTTCCCAAATCTCAAGTTCTCCCAAATGTCAAATCAAGTTTCTCTCAAATGTCAAGTCCGTTATTCTCAAATCCCACTTGTAACCACTGCGCACGCGTTGCGTTCGACATCTGATTGGTTGCTATTCGCGCGCAATTTAAAATGCTAAAAAATATTATATTATACGCAATACGCATGCGCAATTGATATGACGCATGCGCAATTGATGTGACTATAGAGGATAAAGAATTTCTTGACATTTGGGAGAACCTCTGGCAAAAATTTCTTGACATTTGAGAGACTCGAGTGTATACATAAAAAATGTAATACACTCGACCTTCACAATAACAATCTTCGCAATATCAACCTGTTCGCCATGGAGTATAGACATAAGGAGACCAAAGTTATGTAACGCAAAATAAGAACATTTTTCGGGAAGTACATACGCCTGAATTTCTCGTGCATGGCGCTAGTACACTCGACTTCCGCAATAGTCACCAAATCCGAAACAGTTTCCCCCGCAATAGTCACCAATTTTCCCTACCACAAATGTCACATCGATTGCGCATGCGTATTGCATATTGTGTTGTTTGCGTTAGCAACCAATCAGATGTCGATTGCAGCACATGTGCAGTGGTATCAAGTGGCAATTGGGAGTACAGCTGAGAACAGCTGGTAACTATTGCGGAAGAAAATTGGTGACTATTGCGAAATTGTGAATATTGCGGTGGTGACTTATGCGGAAGTCGAGTGTATGAACATATGTACAAAAATTGCATGGACATTTTTGTACATATGGTACAAAAATTTTTGTACTTCATGGTTCTAAAATCTCACCTAATACTACTTCGCATGCGTTGCGCAAAACAAAACGCACTATGCTACACACATTGAAGTTATAATTTAGGTGAGAATTAGTAGAATTGCAAATTAAATTCATTTACTCACAGAGTTTTCTTTATTTTGTTTATCCATTTTTTAAAACAGGAATCTTATTCTTTGAAAAATGATACACTTTAACACTTACATACATTTAACCTGTACAATACACTTTTGACATTTCATATTTTTCCGCTATATGACGCAATACACGCATGCGCAATGGATGTGACATTTGAGAAAAGGAATTTGGTTGTTATTGCGAAAACCTCTGGCTTGGATTTGGTTGCTATTGTGAAGTTGGCGTGTATTCTTTCTTAAAAAATAGATGACCTGTCCAGTGTCCGCAGTTTATTCGTGATTTGATTGGTTGAGAGATGGTCACGTGGGATCGTTACAAGTGCGTAACGTGAAGTAATTATATAGGCGCGCGAAGCGCGCTGTGATGTTCTAGTACGGAAAACAAAACATGTAAAAAACGTAATAAATGTATTAAACATGGAGAATAGACATAAGGAGACCAAACTAGTGCATTCAAAAACACGCACTTTTCTGTTGCCAGAAGTTCAGACATACACATGTACAAAGTCACACGTACATATAGTACAGAACTTGCCGAGTGAGGCGTGTCATTCGCACTTTAAAAAAAATATGGCTGCCGTAGTAAACATTAACAGTTGACATTACACACGTATAACCGCATGAGGAAACTTGTCACACGTAGAATATTTATGAATACAGTCCAATATATTCTTAAATGTAAATATATTACTTACCTCATCCATAGTAGTTTAAAAATCCCAGTTTGAAATGGCCTGTCAAAACAAAAACATTAATGGCAGCCATATTTTTTTTAAAGTGCGAATGGCACGCTACACTCGGGAAGTTTTGTACTATATGTAAGTGTGATTTTGTACATTTATGTGTATACGAACTTCTGGCAACAGAAAAGTGCACGTTTTTCGTGAAGTAAATGCATTACAGTTTGGTCTCCTTATGTCTATACTCCATGGTATTAAAGATGGACATTGTAAAATCATGTTGACAAGTACATAACCTCACTTTTAAAATACACTTGAGTCTTCCAAGTGTCAAGAAATTTTTGGCAGAGGTTCTTCCAAATGTCAAGAAATTCTTTATCCTCTATAGTCACATCAATTGCGCATGCGTATTGCGTATAATATAATATTTTTTAGCATTTTAAATTGCGCGCGAATAGCAACCAATTAGATGCCGAGTACAACTCATGCGCAGTGTATCAAGTGAGATTTGTGGTGGCTGCTGGTTAATATTGCGAGAGGAATGCGGTTAATATTGGAAGAGTCGAGTGTATTAAGGCTAGAGCACAATGGAGAACTAAGCCTATTCCCTAAACCTAATGATGGTTCTATCCTTTTCTAGCGTATTGCTCCATCTTTCTTGTCATGTGACCGCAAAAGAGATAGGGCAATATGATAGAAAAGGACAGAACCATAGGTAATAGATTTAGTTCTCCATTGTGCTCTAGCCTTTAGGTGGGAAAAATTGAAATAAATAAGCAATTTAAGGTTGTTAGAGCCATGTTCTAATCTAAAAATTCGATTTTTTAATTTTACTTAACAAATATTAAAATTTTAATTTTTTCGCTGTGTGAAATTAAACAATTTTTAACTAAAAATATGCGTGCAGGGCGAGATTTCATAATTTGCCGATTCTACAACCCCTTTGCAAACTGCATTTACGCGATTTTAAGGCCATGTAAGACTTACCCGATCCCTACCTTACCGACATTTTTTTTTCTGCAACGCTTCGTCGGTAAGGTAGGGATCGGGTAAGTCGTACATGGCCTTAAATCGATTCTGCAACCTCTTTGGAATCCATTTACACCGATTTTCAGGGCCGACGCAGGCTACATTTTTGAGGTATATGAAATATTTTTGAACAAAAAGCAAAAAAAGTCTAATTTAAAACCAAAAAATTGGAATTAAGGAACAATTCGTGGTTTTTCTAGTCTGCAGTTTTCGAGGTATGGAATTCCATATACCTAGATTAGTTACAGGTATGGAATTCTCCATGGTATCCCCACTGTTTCCGCCACTCCTACCGATTTTAAGTCGATTTTGCAACCCCTTTATTACAGCCCACCTACGCCGATTTTAGGCGTCCTTTCGAATTCACAAGAATTGAGACAATGCACCGATACTAATGGATGTTCAATTTTTTGGGAAGAATCGATTCTTGAGTTGATCCTAGATCAAATAGACGAGAATCAATTCTTCTAAAGATCATCAATAAAATTATTCCTTTCAATAATTGAGTAATTATTGTTATTTCATTTTTGGTATTATAATAAAAAAGGGAAGAACAGTTGCGAGCATGCACACTTCAGATTTACGCTATCCTGTGATCTTTCCTCCATTTTATTTTAGTTAAAAAAAATCAACACCTTGATCTTTACACACGAAAAAAAAAGTTTTGAATTAAACCCGAAAGGTCTAGTTTGTGTTACATTTTACTCCAGTTTTTAGGCTGGAGTAAATTGTAAACTAGCTTAAATTGTAACACAAACTAGACCTTTCGGGCTTGATTCAAAACTTTTTTTTTCTTTATATGGAAAAGAATCAATTTTCAAAAGAAAAACGTCGATATTTTGGCTGAAAAAGGTCCATCTTCAAAGAATCGAACATCCCCTACCAAAAATGCATCATTGTCACAGCAACATGGGATTCCCGAGGTGTCTATTAATCTTTTCAATTCAATTCGTATTAATTATACTTTCTTTTTTGGCTATGTATTAAGATATATAAGATTGCATAGTAAAGAGGAGGCACGTGCTTAGTAGATCTATTCTCCCTTCAGTAAATAAGAGACCCACTATCTCGAATAAGGGCGTGTGTGTTGTTCTGTTCGGTTCGAATCCTGTGATTGGAATGGACCGAAAAGGATTCAAACGTATATAAGGATATACCTAGGCATGCGCTCTCCTATCATATTGATCTCGCCATAGTAACGATCCTCTCTTCTCCGACGATGTTGGCACGCACTATAGCTGGAAGGGAGCAGGAGAAAGATAGGGAAAGAGAGGAACAAAATAGAAAGAGTGAGGAAGCAACAGACGAAGGGTAGTTTGGCGTGGGGATTGCACACCACATGGTATACCATACAGAGGAAAATATGCATATATATATAAGCCTGATATGTAGCTATAACATGTACCAAGCAGCGATGTGGATGTGGGTGCGCAAGAGAGTGCATACTAGGATTGGATTACAGCGGCACTGCAAACGAGTCAAAATGAGCGCAAAATAAGTGAGTCAAGAATTGGCGTTGCTCACAATACTCTGCGCCATAGAGCAAGAGAGGGTATATAGGAATGAGAGAGGAAATATAAGAGGGTAGTTTCATCTATAACCAGTGCCGGCCTCAGCCTATGTGGCGCCTTCGGGCAAAATCTTTCGTGGAGTCGCTTTCAAAATAAATATGTAGTAGATTATATGCGTGCCAAGGAGAGAAGAATCTCGATTTCCGACGAGAGTGAAGATTGCTGCCCGAGCAGGCAAACTTTCATAACTTTCAGGGTGTCTACCGTCCTGGGAATCCTTGAAAACCTGGAAAAATCCTTGAATAATGCTCATGGTCCTAGAATTTTTATTCCCTAAAAGAAAAAAAGGTTTTTTGACTTGTTTATCATAATAAACAATTTATAATTTAAATTTCATAATTTAAATTTATCATATGAACAATTATATAAGTTGCGAATTATATGTATTAATTTTTTAATAAAGTTAATTGTAATAATCAAAAAAGTACCTGGAAAAGTCCTGGAATTTTTTTTTCGAAGAAACAACACCCTGAACTTTCAGCAAGTTTGCTGAAAGGTCGACTTTTAATTAGACAGTTCTAATGTTGATGACTAATCATGACTGTAAACATTCACGAATTTATCAATTTCATTTGGAAACCAGGAGAAATAAAAATTTGGTTACGACAACAAAAATGCTCAAGAAAATTATTTTGTTACCATTTCTAAATTTGTTTTCTCAGTGTCCGAGGGCGTCACATAGGCTAAAACCGACACTGAGCAATAACGGAACCACCCTTTCCCCCACTCCGCGACTTAGATTAAATGACGCCAGTTCTTGGCTGACTTACTTCCGCTCTCTCGTACGCTGTGTAAAACCATCCTCACGAATCGCGCACTGGTGACTGTGGTCCACAGGCACAGACTCTCTGCGGGTTAAGTGAAAATCAGTTATCAGTTTAGCGTTGGACGCCGCGGAGGGTGCATCTTGCAACCCCGTACTACTAAATTTGTTTTCTCGCTACTGCATAAGATGCGCCCCACCGAAATCTCACGATGTCCTAATCTGCTTTCAATTTGAGCGATCGGTTGTATTTACCCCGTCCGAATGACAGGTTCAGCTCTGTCGCCGCCGTTGCTGCTGTCGTTGTTACTGCAACCGTGAACGACAGCAGAGCAGACAGCTTCCCGATTCCCGATTGTGGTGAGACGGACGGACAGACGAGCTACTGCGGATTAGGTTGTTAATGGGGGAAGTAGTCAAAAAAAGTCAAAATAGTCAAATTCACGGGAGGAAGAAAGATATGTCGAGGCACGATGTTGCTAGAAAAAGAAAGTAAACGAGATCGTTGCGGTAGTGGCATATCGGTTGGCGCATTAACAGACACCGGGACGAAGGGACAGAACACTGCACGAAATTGGGTGCAGTCACGTGCCCCTAATATAACAAACATGTTTCTCCTTGAACGCAACTCAATGCTCCCTCAATCCTCGTTTTTTACTCTGGACCATTCATTGTAATATACAAAATCGTGAGGTGATAACTGTCGGCATCAGACACCTGGCAGCTGCTTACGGTCACCATCACGCGATACCTCAACAGGAGAACGTACATGCCTGCTAGCTTGTCTGTCAAAGCGAAATATCTAACCGATCTTTATCTTCCTCTTGATGCCAAAATGAGACGTTGGACCCTCATGGCGGCGATCGCCCTTGCTGCATCGGGTGAGTTATATATTTTTCCCAAGTCCGCAGCCTCATTCACAGCTTTCACTCTTGCGAAAACCATGCTCCCACGCACATCTATACATTCATCTACAGGATAATATGCAATCTTCTCAACGGTATTAGTCGAAAATGATTGACGAATTGTTTCCATTCTCGTTCCAAGTGCAGTATCTGCCATTTATATATTTGGAAATGGCTCTCCCGCAGATTTACTTGCTAAAGCGGGGATTCTCATGTTCTTCCAGAGTTCCAGTAGTCAATCGATCACGTACAATAAGAGAGCATTTGTTCCAGTGCAACGAAAGCTCGTTTTTAATCTTGAACTAATCTCAGCAAATACAACTGCTCCTTGCAGGTGATGGGTTCTTGAATGAAAAAAGAGTTTTTCGTCATTTATTTGGGTATTCTAGTGTATGTCAGGCTTATATCGGTACGAAAATTCCACCATGGAAACTTGTGCTGCTTTAGACTATATGATTCTGATATATACGATTGACAACATCTACATCAATAACATGAACAGCCCAGTGTATCCCGAATCCCGAAAGGGTCGTCTGTCCAAATGATGCCTCGTAGACTTAGCAGGTCCTAAAGACGTCTTTCAGGCATAAATTAAACAAGATGTCTTAAAAACGTCGCAAAGACAACCATGGTGGGATAATAGGAAGAAACTAGCTGTGAAGTTGTATCAACTTTTGTGTACATTCAATAAGCACTTTGCTTCCCGGAAGCAAATATTATTTACTTCCTCATAGAGGAAGCTTTAATTAATTAATCAAGTGTATTAATATTAGGTCATCTGATACGTGTCAACACAAATAATGTTTATTTTCTTTATATCAGCTGTGAAATCTGATAATTTGTAAAGTTACAGTTGAAAAATCAATTTTTCAAAATTATAAATAATCAACTTTTTTAATTTTCATTGAAATGTATTAGTTATATTGGCCGATCGATTTTTCGCGATGCAAGGAATCTTCATTTTACTTGCATCAGCTTTAAATTTTTATTATTTGAGAATTTACAGTAGAAAAATCAATTTTACTAAAATTATAAGTCATACATACATACATACACACACATACACACATCCGGACAATTTTTCAGGACATCACATTAGATATGATTAGACATTATATTTTCCCTTTGAAATATATTGAAAAAAAATTTTTTGGAAACTGGATTTTATCACTAAAAGCTTCCTTTCCTCCCCTGTATGAGGAAACAAAAGAAAAAATACAAGTTAAAATTAAAATTTTAGAAACTTTAAAGATTTTCACGTTATTTCAAGGAATTTTATCGAATTTTTAAGTATGTGAAGAAATTTAATTGTATTTTGTTTCAAAAAGTTTGGTTTTAATATCCTCAGGAACAATCTGACAGATAGTATGATATAAAATTCGAAAAATGAATTTTATAGACACACCCTAATGTATATGAAGAAATCTTAGGAATCTTTCACATGAGTGCTGCTCAGATCAGATATGTAGACAGAACCCCAAAAATGTTTGGTCACTTTAATAGCCAATGAAGGAGAAAATCAATCACTTAAGGAAAATTATCATACATTCAACAATAGAGCATGATGATGCATGCTCAGCAGACTTCTTATAGCTACTTGTACAAAGTGCTACATACTTTTTCAAGTAAATAAACAAAATCAGAAAGCAAAACTTATTTTAGCACTTTGTAGATTGAATGTATATATCAATAAAGATACAGATAGCGACTCTAAATAAACGTACAAAGTGGAGAAATTATACTAACTCAGAAGTCAAATATAGGGCTACTAATTCAGATTCAGAGAGGCAGTTATTATTATGGTTCAAAATAAAACAATTTTTACTGTGATATATTAGCGTTTCTTTTCTTAATTCATCATAATTAGTGATTATTGAGTTTACTTATAGGATCCATAATTTTTTGACTAATTAAAATCTGTCTGCAGGCAGTCTGGAATTTATGGGCTTACTGAGAGTTGAGATAGTTATGTTCTTGGAGAGATGGAGGGTTAATATCTGACGATCTCTTGCGATAAGGGAGAATTTCAATTAATAACGATCGAATAAGAGATACGTTGAAAGATTGACAACAATTTAGGTATAAAAAGTAAAAATGAAACTTTTTAAAGTTTCAAATGGTAGAACCCTGCACTTGGAACGTTTATCGTGAAAATTGGTATTTAATAGATAAATAGGAGAAAGCAGGAAATATATTCTCATGGGATATATTAAATTATGCAGATTGTTATTACTATTGTTATTATATTGTTAGTCATTATTAGTAGTCTACAGTTTCGTATTAACTTTCATACAATGAAATCAACAAATGAAACACAAACAATGACTTGTGCACAAATTTATATATATATATATATATATATATATATATATATTTAAATTTGTTAAAAAGAAAAGCAGCTTTTTAACAAATAAAAGTCAAATTTCGAAAGTCACGATATTCTTCACTTTGATAATAAGCATATACCATAATAAGCATCATTTTTGTTCATTTTAAATAAATGAGTTAGCGCTGATTCTGTGGTTTTTTTCTGCTTCATAGGAAACCAGGTCACCTGGAATTGGCGCCAAAGAGTTATTAAGTTTTCAATCTAATTACTCATGTCTGCAGATGAAAAGAATGCGCAGAAGTCTTTGATTGAAACGATGAAAACTTGAAATATTAAAAAATACAAAACTCAAAGGTGCACGGCACAGTTAGAAGCTTTAATTGTTGAGAAAGCAATATTTCATACTCAATCTGCGAAATTTAAGTAGCTGCTCTCTCCTATTTTTACTCAACTTACACACACGCTTATTTACATGCATACAAAGACTTATGCATAGATACTCAGCCATATTACATATCATATAAATCTACGCCTCATAGGTGTGTAAAAAAAGACGCTACACTTGAGCCAGCGTTTAAAAAGATCTCAAATAAAATTGTACTGCTAAAATCATCATGCAGCTGTAAATAATAATAAAAATGGAAAACTACACAAACGCATTCGTAGACAAAGATAACTAGATAACTGATCAATGTTTTTTTGTTTCTTTTTCGTATCTCCATTAAAAAAAGTGCAATAATATAATAAAGCGACAACTGTGACTTGCATATCCCATCGCATTACTTCACAATATAATGGCGAGCTCGTATCTACTTGTAAACACTCGAGCAAACGAAGAATCCACAGACCCACTATAGAGTTAAGGATCTGACACTTGTTATCGGTTATATAATGGGTAAGGGGTCGCCCATTTCAGTACAAACTTTAGCATCTTCTATTTCCAAACTTTGTACTTCGTAATTTACACTTTAGATTCCATCCACTCTTTGACGGTTAGTATATGCATAAAGATAATGGAGGCATCGTGTTTATGACAACTCAAAAATTTCTAAGAAAAGTTGATAACTGATCGAAAATCAATAGAAGTGTTTAATCCAACTTTTGACAGCAAAGCTGTGCACTAAGAAAAAATATTAATTGGCCCAAATTGAATTTTTGTCCATGTGAAGTTATTTTTAAATATTGGCTTTGGGGAAAAGCCTCAGGCATTAATAATTGTAACTTATAATTAAACTATGCCAAAGTAGCAATCATATTTCCGTCGGAAGCACATATATTTTCGTGTTAATAACGCCTCAGTTTATGGTTAGCACGACGAGCGATTAATATAATTGTTTATCGACCTGATGCTTTAAAAATGAACTTAATAAAAATTGAAAATTTCGGTATTTTGTAGTAAATCGTCAGTCATTTGAAAAAATCGCCCATAATTGGTAATCCCGATAATTCGTAAATCCCGGTAATTCGTAATATTGGTCAGGTCCCTTGACATTACGATATTAGCGGGATTCTACTGTATTATACTATTTACATTTGCATAGTTAAAACTAACCAGGTGCATCAATTAAAAAAATTGTAATAATTTCAAACAAAATTTATTTGGATCAAATAAACGATCACATAAACATTTGACGCCATATCAAAGTGATAATTTGTTTGATTCAAAGCATCACTGCGAACAAAATGTCTGGATGCATGCGAAAAATTCACGACTATTGTATAGTATTAAAAAGTAACAATTGTTATTAATGTAGAGTAGCATCTTTTAAAAGAAAGGAGTCTGTTAAGAAATGTGAAAAAGACATAGGTTTCAGTTGTCAATTACCCTCAATTATCAGTGAAAACTACTCATCTAAAGAGTTCTGTGGTGTCAAGTGGTTGTTCAATTGATCCTCCTTGTACACCTTCACATTATAGCTTTTGATGTGCTACATGATTTGACTTGTAGTGTGTGACACTTATAAAACAAAAGTGAATAAATAGGGGCTTCTCACATACAATTGTAATTATCTTTGCCTTGTTGGCGAATTTCGGAATGGTTCAACTACTTGCAATAATTGTTTCACTGTGACAAAGGCTTTTAAATTATAAGTGTATTCTGAAGAACCCTTATATATATTTTTATATTTTTTAAATCGAAGTTGAATAGCACATTTTGATAAGGACGTCGAAATAAACAAAAACTGTATAACAGGATTCAAAACGATTAAGAATTTTCAATTTTCAAACACTTTAAGTGACTTTAAGGAATTTAAAAGAATTTGAAGAGATTTTAAGCTACTTTAAGTGCTTTCGAAGAATTCAAAAGGATTTAAAGGAATTTAAAACACGAAAAGAAAGATAAAAATTCACAAGCACTTTTAAAATATCTTTAAAAATTCTTAGAATAAATTTATGACGTCTTGTAAAATTTGGTTTCAATAGGTTTAAGAGTGTGGACACCTACTTATTTGAAACACACATCCATACATACAGACTTTTGATAAGGGCATCGAAGTCAAGAAAAACTATATAATACGATTCCAAACGATTTCGTTGCACAAATCTTCTTTACTTTGGACATTATGTTAGAAACAGATGTTACAGCCCCTCCTAATGTTCTTCGAGTACAACATCCGATTTTGTGCTAAGCTGCTGCCGTTACTCCGCAGTCCAAGTTTTTCTCAAAAAAAAAAAAAACAAAAAAAACAAAAAAAAGAATTGAGGTGGCATGATATGAGAAACTCCATTTCTCGTTTCGAACAACTGTCACTTGCTACTGCACTGCACCTTTGATACTGTCCAGAGAAAAGAAAGTAAATGCACCACTGTATCTAATAAGAGTTTTCTTCCAAGGGAAATAAAAACTTTGATTCTTAAAAAATTATATAACATTCCCGTGCAGAAATTTTGATGGGATTCTGCGATTCGGTCTTGGTCTTGGTCCATTTCCCCTAGTTCTAGAGTCGTTCTGTTCTGGAAAACTAGTATTTATATTTTAATAAATAATTAAGTGTGGAAAATGTTGGGAATTCCCTATTTTTACCCGATGTGTGGTTTTAACATGGAAAACTCTTCAATGCTCTATTTCACTGTCAACTATATTTCACTTTTATCACATTATTTTAAGGTGGGAATACCAAGATATAAGATTGGTATTTTATTATGGTAGAATAATAAAATAAACCGACTACGGACTCGTCAGAACCTCATTATAAATAAGGCTAAATAGGGAAATTTTTGCAGAGTTCTTTTTGAGGCTTAAAAAATTTGGTTTGATATTAGACTATCTCAGTAAAAGTTCCATTTTCAAAGTTCGACAAAGGAAAAGAGAACATTGGCACGAGTGACTCGTAGCCATCGGCATTTCCAGGTTTTTACCTTGTTTAAGACTCTTGAAGGTCGTTGGTCTGTGAACTTCATTCTTGACTTCGGTCTCTCCCAGAAGAGTGTCCCTGACATGGGTATCGATCCTGTCGCATTCGTTCGTTCGTCTGTCTGTCCTCGATATACTTCTAGAGAATCTACGTTAACTAACAATCTTTTCTCGTAATTTTCAGAGATTTCAAATTACTTTTAGGAATTTTAATGGATTCTAAAAGTATTTAAGGGGTTTCATAGAGACTTTAAGGGATTTTGATGAATTTTAAAGGATTTTCAAAAGATATTTTCAGTGACTTTAAGGAATTTTAATGAATTTTGAGAGATTTCGATATATGTAAAACAATTTCAAATTACTCCGAATGATTTTAAAGGATTTTAAGAAATTTTAAGGGACTTTATTTGATTTTATGGAATTTCAAGAGATTGCAAGTTAATTTAAAAATTTTTTTAATATTTGAAGAGATTTCAAGATATTTTAAGTTCTATATTTCTCCATATACTTCTAGAAAATTTACGGTAGCTAAGTTCAGTGCAGATATCTCGTCGGAAGTTATTAATGTAAAAAGTTATTAAGTCATTTGAAATGCCGGTATTAATGTACTAAAAAGAACAGAATCTTATGCTTATCGCATATGATACATGAATGAAATTAAATTGAGTTGATAAAGTAGTCAAAGAATAAGTCTTCGTAAAATAATCTTCTCCAAATGTTTATCTGAAAAAAGCTAGCCACGATTTTATTGTCAACTGCTAAGCAGTGCACAAAATCTCCCTTATATGTGGAAAATTAAGTTATCACGCTTATTTTCCCACGAGTTCCCTATATAGGAATAGGGAACTTCCTTACGTTTCTTTCCTGCCCCAGAATTTTTTCTGTAAGTGAATTACATTCGTCTCTTCGGAGCATCGTAATGTTAATAAAGTAATATTTTGTGACGTTAGATTAGAAAGTCCGCAAACCAAAAATTTTTAATTTTCTTATAGACTTACCTAAGATTTGATTCCGAGTAATTTTGCCAACATAAATAAATATATAGCTTTAAAAATTGAAATAAGTCTATTCCTCTACAGTTTATTTATCTACTCTCTCAATCTGAATTAGTTAAACCTTACTATAATTCAAGTACATTATGTAATTCGAAGTCGTTTACTATATAAATTAGTAAGAAGTTACTAATTCAATTAGTAACAAGGACGAACGAAATATTTAAATCTCTTTATAAACGCGAAGAACTTGAAATATCAAGAAGGTTTCTAAAATCTTATTAAATTTCTACTTTTTCACATGCAGAGATCGTAAAAATGTGATATTTATACTGGTGTCATAGAATTCTTCGGTTTTTCATTTTGTAAACATGACAAGCCTAAATGCTAGGTAATTAAATCTTCTAAAATCTGTTAATTAATAAAACTACATACTAAATCAATTAATAAATTCTTGTTACTAATTTACTTTGACAATAATAGTAACTTAGTATTTCATTTAGTAAAAAGTGGAGAAATTTATAATGTAGTAGCCAAATATAAGGCTACTAGTTCAAGTGTGTAGTCAAATTCTTACTATATACATATAATTCAGATTGAGAGACTAGAGTATTGTATACTTTGTTGACATTGAAGTTAGTGAAGCATCAACCCAACTGAACTTGTCTTCGCAGACCTTTTGCATTGCGTTCCATGATCACATCGAAGTTCAAAGGCAGCTTTTCATATATATTAATCGAGATATTCATATATACCTGGATAGAACCGTTATTTACGCCTGAGATCGTGAAAGTGATGACATGAAAGTTTGACACAGTTTTATGTTATGACCTGACCTACTGGATTATCGATTTGCACTCGGACGCCATGGTATTTCATGCAACTTACTTAGATACTGTGTTTATTTTGAGAAGAATGGTGTTTCGGGTTCTTTGTTTTCAATCATTGTTTGTTTGTATTCGATTTGCAGACAGTAACAATTTCTAGACTCTCTAAATTTCAATCAGTGAGATGAAATGCATAAAAATAAATGATTTCTTTCACTAAAAAGTAAATTACTTATTTCTTTAATCAAACATCAATGTTTACTGGTGACTTTCTGAAATTATCGATTATATATGCTTTAGAATTGCTAAAAAGATTTTCATAATATACATATAAAAATACATTTGAAATTATGTAGGAGGTATACAATAAATAATATCGCCGCTGTGGTTTTAAGGATACGTCTGACTAAACATTGACCTGTACTACTGTGCGCTCTCATACTCTGGCTTTACTACTGCGGCTGGCCGGCCATACTCTGACTTGTACTACTGGCCGCCACTCTTACGCGCCCTTTTATCCCCTCACAAATCTCTGACTATACATCGCACAGTAGTTAAAATCTGAAATTAGTTCATTAATCATCACACTTTATCTATTATTATAAAAAAATTTTTGAGAAAAAACTCTCAACTGTGATATTTTCTCATTGAATATTTTGTTCCGATAGCTTCAAGGATATATGGACTCCTATTCAGAACACACACCGACATTTAATTTATTTATGTATATAGATTGTTTTATTATTAAAATTTATTATTAAAGTTTATTATAAAATTTTATTATTAAAATTGTTTTATTTTTTCTCATAGGTTGTCATATAATGAGCAAAAGTGATTGGAATAGACATTTTCAAATAAAAAAAGTAAATTACATAAAAGACATTTTAAAACTTATAACATTATTAATAGTTATTTCTAAATTTTATAAACCATTTTTAAAATTGCTCAGTTTTTACGTGTATGGCGTAGAAAACATCTTTAAAGTCTATGGTGTAATTTTTATTTATCTTCCCTATGGAAGGTATATATTTTCTGTTTCTATTTTCTATAATTCGGACTGTAAGGATCTGCTTTACTTAGTAGTTTTCTTTTTTACTACATCACCCTTTTTTGTACGTATCGGAAAAGCTAGCGGTGGGGTAAAAGGAAAAAGCATTTTTGCCGCTCGTATTTCCACTTCATACATCTTCTCTGTTGCTGCAGGCTCGAGCATTGTCTCGTAATATCTGTGCTCAAGTACACATAGAATACAAAAAAAAAAAAGAAAGAAAACAATAGAGCGAAGTCTGAGATCTTTAACCGTAACAGACATGCTACTAAATCTAAAAATCTATAAGAGGAATGAATTGTTTGTGTTTATTGACGGAATAGAAATTCTAAGCAATACAAATCATTTTGTTATAACGTTATTCTATATTGCATAAACTATTTTCCGAATTTATACACTTGATCCTATCGGAACCAAATTTTATAAATTTAGATTAAATTTATAATTTAAATCTTGAGGATTTTTTAAAGATATTTTGAAAGTTCTTGTGACTTTTTTTTTCATGTTTTGCACTTTTTTTTCATAGGTAATTTTTTAATCTAATTCATTAGGACATTTTTTAATCCTTGCAATGAACAATGAAGTTGATTAAAAACAAGGTATTATATAATCCTGTTTTTCCAACTTTGAAATTTCAATTTTGATGAATGTTACCAATTACATTGAGAGAAATCAAATTTTCGTTTCTATTATAACCACGGAGTGCTATTCAGAGATCAATTTTATTATACCCTATACGAGTACATATATGATTAACTGCTGCCCTAAATGACACATGAGGATATCTTATATGTAATAGGGTACTGATCCAATATTTGTTTTGTAAACACAAACTTGGATAGTTGGCTACTTTTTGTTTGAGTTAATTTCCAAAATAATTTTCTAATTCCACTTCGTTTTAGATTATCTAAACGTGATACATGAATAGAGATTATTTTCCATGGGCAGATATGCTTCAGAAGGTTTGTTATTACATTCTTTGAGTTAGAATAGAATGAGGATCGTCTGCACGAAATTGGTGGCAACCCTTATCGTACCGTAAAGGATCAATGTCGCCTGGACGAAGGTTCCACAATGTAATTTCCGCCGACCCAGTGACCAAATCCCACTGGATACATGACAATCTGGAAGCACTGTCGAGAATTGACAGTGGGCTCCAGTCATTTCCTTCAGCATCTCTGCTGCTAACATTTAGCAACAATAGAATTATACGTTTATTCAAGAACATTTTGCAATTTTCTTTATTATTACTCAGAGAATATTATTCTTTATTATTACATCGAATTCTCGAATCTCTCACAAGAAAATATGTCGAGGAGGTCCTCTCCGATTTTGATGAAGCGACACATTTTTTTTTATCGACCAAAAACATTTTGAAGTACTTTTAAAATTCATTGAAATTTCTTAAAATCACTTGAAATCCCGGGCAAGGCCGGGTAAATTTCTGCAAATATATAATTTGGATTAGAGAAATTTGTAAAGAAATGATACTTGCTCGCCAAAGGGTGATGGACGAGAGTGAAGTAAAGCAACTAAATGGGATGCTTGCAAATTGTCACAGCTTGTCGAACTTACAATATGACTGAAATGCTACTTGGTTAGGGTTGGTAAGTGGCGGTTATCACGAGAAGCGGCTGCTAAACGACCTGCTGGATGCGTACAACGTGCTGGAGCGGCCGGTGGGCAATGAGTCCGAACCCCTACAGTTGAGCTTCGGCCTTACGCTTATGCAAATAATTGACGTTGTAAGTCTGCCAAAAAACATACTTCTTTAGGATCTAAAACCTAACTTTCTATCTTACATTATTGTGCATCTTATTTTTTCTGACATACTTACATAAGCTCTTAAATGCATACTTGCGCACAGGTTTGTTCAAAGTCAACTGTACATTGAAGTGCAACTAGAAATTCAATCCAAACTCAAATTTCAAACTAAATATAAATATACACACTCAGCTGGTCATGTATACTCGTAAATATATTTTCTTACTCGATATCACGTGTAGATACGAATTCGCGTCATACGCATCGATAAGATAGCTATTACGCATGAAAAAACACCCCTATAAGGAACAAAACTATTATCATCGCTATTATTATAATTACTTAGCTTATAAGCTAATCAGCTGGAGATAAATGATCTTCTTGTATTCCAAAACAGCTTATACCATGAACTTTCTATCATGCATTGTTGATAAAGCAAGTTTTCAAGCAAACTTACATAATTTATTCCTCATATAAGTACCAATTCAGCAAAAAAATTTAAGCAAAAAAAGGTTCGGGTTTTGAGGAAATCGGCTTTGGATATTTTTAGAAAAATTACTGCGGCCCGCAATCTCGTTTTCCGTGGTGTAAATAGGAAGTACTGTATACTCCCTAGGGAGTAGGAAAATGACGTTATCGAAAGAATATGGGTTGTATTCAGTATAGTATAACAATACAGTGGCACCATTTCCAAAGTTGTTGTTGGAACTACTAAGTCAACTTTGTATTTCGTGTGACTTCGTGTTTCAGTGTCACCATAATTATCACAATAGGAAAATGTTTTCAAGACTCGACTTGGCTCTTGATCTCGTCCTGAAAACGTTTTCCTCACCGTAGAAGTTATACAATATGCTAATCCTATTAATACCATACAAGCATCTAGCTTCAGACACTGGCCCAAACTTTGGAAGGACACTTTTCTCTGCTTCCTGTGTCTATGTCTCAAGTGTGATGTTAATTGGTCCTTCGGTACTACTTTATATGTAACTCGAATTTACTCACTTGAATCTGAATTATAAAGCTGAAAGGGTGAATGAAGAAGGCGATTAAATTTTTCTCAAGAGGTAAGGTGATATATGATATAAACTAGGGTGGAATAGAAATGCTAATAACCATTTTTATAATTTTTGATTTTTGAATTAAAAAACTTTCCCTGTAGGCGAAACAGTGATAGTTAATTTTTACCGGGTGTCGTTTTCAGAACACCTTTAAAAAGTTTTAGCAGGTTCACTTTTATTTCCTATTATGTTCCCTTATAGGTTTCTTCATAGGTTTCTTCATAGGTTCTTTCTTGGGTTCCTGAATTAGGTTGAAAAATGAACATTTCTTCACGATTATTGAAAAATTTAACAGGAAGAAATATACACACAAAACCAAAGTGCGCAAGTATTTATAGACGGGAGAAAACATTTACCATTAGATATCACATTTTTTACATCCCGTTATGTTATATTCTCAGTCATAACTTTTAACAAACTTATCACAATGCCAAACAGAGTTTGTACAATCACAAGTGTTAAATTGATGAGGAAAGCTTTTGTTATGTCGTTTTCATCGATTTATAAAATCGTTCAAGTTAGTTTTGACTTTCCGATCAGTCTCACGTTTGCACTTATTCTTTGTAGTAGGACATTTTCAGTATTCTCTATTCTCACTGTTCCTCGTATGGTAAACCACTACTCCTAAAATAACCAAATAAATTATTCTCTATAAATGATCCGCTATGCATAGTAGCATGTAGTCTTAGTGTTTATTTACAGGATGTTCGCTATTTTATAAGTAATAAAATTGCAAATGCATAAAATATTTTAGTAGCAATCCTTTCATTTCAGTTGCAATTGCAACGCAACTCTGTGGCACACTTCTTGAGGCAGTTTATACAGCAGTAAATTTTATTACGCAATAGATTTTACTAGACTTCGTAACCAATTTGAGAGTGCTTCTTCCCCTTCACTTCTCCCCTTCCATTGCTTTCGTAGCCAATTAGAAGCCAAGAGGAGAGAAAGAAGTGCTATCGGTTGGTTATGAAAGTGTAGTAAGATTTACAAGCCTCGTGTAGAAATTTCGAAAGGGTTCTAGTAAGGCCCAGGTTACTTTCCCCTTTTTCTAGTCGGGCCCTAATGCGGGAAAATAGTCAGAGCCCCAGTCTTAACCAGTATCTAGTCGGAAATTGCTTACTAGCACCAGATAGGGCCCTGATTAGCATTTTCTATACTAGAACTTCTAGACTGCGCCATACGAGAATATAGAAAATTCTTCACTGTAGAAAAAAATATAAGAGAAATTTCTATACGGGCGGAGCAAAAATTATTGCGGTATAAACTGCCTTCTTGTTGATTTAAATGTCTAGAGAAAAGAATAATTTAATATGATAAAGTGGAGAAGTATATAGAGACAATTATTAAAGGCAGTGTCTAGCTATTTAAATTAAAAGTGAAAGATGAAGTGAAAGCTAATTTAAACATAATGCTGGATTATATTGTTAATGTCTGGCATCACTTATATTCATCAGCGAACATCCTATAAAAGTTTCAAAGATGTGCATCTATGTTAGTTTAGTAGAAAACGTGTATGTAGATATTAGTTGTATACTTACAAAATTTATACAATAAGCTATATTTTGTCATATTTGATAAGTACACAGAAAAAATTTGATGTATTATTTATCGCTGTGTATGATTATTATACATTGATGTATTGCCATATGTTTATTGTAATTGTTTAAATTCATCATTCGTTTTTTCACGTTATTTTTTTTTATGTTTAATATATGTTTAATAGGGTGGCACAAAAGATTGAAGTTTCTTTGATTTGAAACCCTTTGATTGGGGTCAACCCTCAAAAAGATTCCGTTTGGACGTTTGGTAAAAAAACATATGTGAATTTTTCTTACATTTTTTAAACAAGGGGATCTATATAGGTATAAAGGTATACAAGATTAATTTTATACAAATATTATAATTAATAAATAAGAATTTAATTACATAATTTGTAATATAAGGGAAAGCGAGAGAGTAATAGAGGGGTGAGGAGAGGGGTCAGTAAGAGGGTAAGTTTGACGAGGCTGAGAGTGGCAGCTATTGGAAGAAAAAAAAAGAGGGACTAGTGGTATTTAGGTTCCTGAAAAAGAGGGGAGGAAGCCTAGGGAGAGAGCTTTAGACTCTTTAGACTTAGAAGTTTAGAGAGAGAGCTTTTTTTGCTTCACGAACTGTTTTAAAATGAATTATTGCTTGTGAAAAATTAACTATCAATCATCCTCAATAAAATTGAAAATCTTAATGTTAAGGACATGTACTTGGAATTTTAGCAATTCAGTTTCTCAAATTTTTTTTACTACAAATGTCGTTTTCCCAAAGTTTCCTCGAAAAATACCTATTGTTTGAGGTAAAAAAGTTTAAGAACCGAATTATTAAAATGATAAGTATTACTAACAATAAGTATCACACTTTCTACATCTGAACCAGCGAAAACCATACCAAATCAGTGAAATTCACTGATGAATCAGCGAATTTCACTGATTTGGTATGGTTTTCGCTGGTTCAGATTTAGAGAGTTAAGCGGTTCTATACAATCCTCTCTAAGGTATATTTAAAGATAAGTGTTTAGATCAATGGTGGGACGTGAAATCGTTTTTTAGATCCCAAAACTGACATTTGTAAGATCTTAGCCGACATAGCAGTCGTTAACGCTTTCCGGTCCAACTCCTTGATGATAATTTTGACTGAACCACGTATAAAAAGAATATTTTTTAAAATTCCCTGATTCAACACTTTTACATCGAGAAACCTCCGTTATTCTAAAAGAAGTTTTATCTCCTATAGAGAGTATTAAACGAAATTCCAACGTTAACAGAATTATTCTTCCAGCAAGCTTTCTTCTTGCATCTAATATAATTTCTGAATTCATTTAGAATGTAGTAATTAAGGAACTAATTGTCACTAAAATGGAAACGTTTTTATCTCTTCACAAAGAAAACAGTATCAAACATAAATTTTATAAATATAAATATTAATCAGAAGAGGGTAAATATTAAAAGTTTAACGCAAATATTACGTTTTATGCAACGATAAAGCCGTATCTAAAGGTAAGTGCTGATTCTGTGCTTGGTTTGTTTATATCCCCTGTGATATTTTATACAAGTTATTCAGGAAATGAAGATTCCATTTTACATGTTCTCAATTATTCTTCTCATTAATTAGCGTGCTTTTTTTCAAAGAGGGCCCGTGCAACGCGTTGATGAAAAAGAGGCGAGCGATGAGAGCATCTGATGCTCGTTTTGATTTTTCTAGCAGCAATAACACTGTATATTCCCTCGAGTATGGGTTCATAATATTACATTGAATGGAGACTCGTTCAATAAAAATGTAGGATTAATTATGTAGCTTTCATCGCAATCTATCGCCTGAAATATTATGAACGTCTAAAATATAATGAGCGGAAGATTTAAGAAGTTATCTGAACTTTTTAAAAAAGTATAAGTTGATACAAGGTTATAATTTTTTTGAGAGAGATTTTTAAATATCATACTTATAGCCTTTAATTTATTTCCTTTCATGCAAATGAGGTTCTGAATTCAAAAGGAAGATATAGCCGTCAACCCTGTGGCCAAATCGTTGATCCCTGAAAGCTATTAATTTCTCTTGAATATGTATATCTATATATTTCTATACATTGATTTATATAAAGCTGAATGTATGTGTGTATGTATGTACGTATGTGTATATATATATATATGTACATATGTATGTCTTTTAAAGATATTTTAAAAGTGCTTGTGATTTACAGAATTTCCTTGAAATTCTGCAAAATCCTTCAGTCTTTTTAAATCTCTTCAAATATCTTTCAGTCCCTTAAAATCCCTTGGAATTTTTTTTTAAATTTTATTATTCTAAATATCTTGAAGTCATTTTAAATACACTTAAATACATTTAAAATACATTGAATTTTAGTAAAACCTTTTAAAGTTTTTTTTAAGTCTCCTAAATTCTTTAAAATCCTTGAACTCTTTCAAAAATACCTTAAAATTCTTTAAAGTCTCTTGAAATCTCTTAAAATCCCGATCAACGCGCGGTAAATTTCAGTTAGTTATACATAATATATTTTAGATATTCACAATTGCAAGAAGAAAGAAAACCATAAATTCTAACACAGTCGAGTTCAGAGCTTGCACGTCAGAAATAGCCTAATTTATGATACGTGACTAAGTAGCCAGTTTTATTGTCTTTCTGGTCATCGTCATTAACATACTTCTCACACTGCCTAATTATTCACACACCCTCATTACCTACTTGTTGACTTAACACTGTAATTAGTATTATTTAAACTAAACAAATTCTTTCAAAATCCTAAAAACCTGCTAGTTGGAACCCGATTTAGGCCCTAATACAATTTCTATCTAGGAAACTTGTAAAATTAAAAAAAATCCCATGAAATTTTTTAAAATATATTAAAACATTAAAAAATCTCCTTAAAAAATCTTATTTATATGCAAACAAGCACATGAATGCCAATTTGTACTGAACAATACTCATTCTTTGTAGCTTTCTTTTACTTCTTGAGATTAGTGACAGCATCGTGGGCACTCGTTACCCTCTAGAAAAACGGAGAAAATTTTACAAAAGGCTACACTGATGAGAGAGAAAGGACTAGAGGTTGATAAATAAAGGGGAGCTGAAAATTAAAGAAAAGTAGATAATGGTAGACTTCCACATGGAAACTTGCCGGTTTTTATAATTACTCTGAATTTTTATGATTTAAATGCCTACGTCAACATTAAGCACAATAATTTTTCATAAAAAATAAAAAAATGGTTGGACATAATGGACAAAATGAATAATGAATTTCTGAATAAGTAACGAGTAAAGTATTCGCTACATTTTACTTCCAAACAAAATATGTAATGAAAAATCCTTTGTTTGAAATATGCATAAAAGAAAGAAAAATTAAACTTTATTGGAAGAAAATTACGCCTCAAAAAGGCACAGATGTGATAAGTTCTACTGATTTTTTAAGGTGCTTTATATAATAATATTTTCCATATATACATATTACATATATACATATATGTATATATATATATATATAAAAATTCTTTGAATTCATAATTCTTATGGACCAAGTTTCAAGTTAATTATTTACCCATAATGAACATTTCGATTTTCCGTCAGAATGCCACCAGGAAAAGATAATGAAATGCCCTTTTTACCCTCACATAACGGTAACTTCCGCTACGCTGCGTATTCGCCATGGGCAATGCTCTTGCGCAGCATAGAATCACCGTCGACCTATTTCTAAGTTATGATTTTATAATATCTCGCTGGCACGAAAACTGGAATAATTAAACTCTACTTTATCACATGACCAATTCCATTTTATGGTAATTGGCTTGATATTTTTGATTAAAAATTACAAAAAAAAATAAATTTCAAACCTATACAGTCAATGCTACTTAAGGGCAGAAACTGTACAGGAAAGATTATGGACATAATCTTTTAAAATCCTTTTTTCCAAAATCCTTTCTACTACCCTGTTCCTAAATGCATCCCATATTTCCATGAGTATTTTAATGCCATTCACACCATATATTCGACAACCCCTTCGATCCTTCTTGTCCTTCTCCTCCTTCTCCTTCTCCTCTTCCTCTTTCTCCTCCTAATACTTTTATTCCCGCCGAAATTCCTCTCTTATTGAATAGACCCAAAGTCCGACTTTATCCTTAAAAAACTTAACTTCCAATCAGGGAGAGAGAATGGGGAGAGGGAAGACATCCTCCTTCTCCCTCCTCTCTTCTTACTCACGATTACCTTCCTACTCTCTCCCCTCTCTCCCCTTCCAACTCTCTCACCCTTTCCTACTCCCCTCCCTAATCTTCTCCACCATTTCCTGATTGAATGGCAAATATCGATAAATGAGAATAGAATAGCCATAACAGAATCAAATGTTCAACCTCAGGTCGTGGCTTTCATCATATTCAGGTTTAATTCCTTCGCAAAACAATCCACTTCTGTGTCTGACTTACTACAAACGTGCATTTGACGGAATGAAATGGACATCACAATATCGATCAAATGTCATTTAGCAGAGCCCGGGCCATTAAGTTAACAAATCAGTATCGAAATAAATTACTCAGCATGTGTGGATGCCTGCATAAAAAGGGCCCTTATTTTTTCGGTATCGAGTTATGTATGGGGCCGTAAAGGCGGATGAATTCCTAATATTTTAAGTCCAAGATAAACTTTTTTTTCTAAACCCGACCATAGGGACTCTTTTGGACGCCCACATATATTTAGGGAGGATCAGAATTTTGATCAGAACTTTTCAAAGTTTATATTAGATATATTATAATGAATAATAATTTTAATAAATTCAGATACAATCGATTTTTATTGAAATTGAAAAACTGATACACATTTTTTAAGTCATGCACGAGCCCTTTTGCTAAAGGGCTAAAAAAAAAGGCCCGCGGTGTGGTGACTCAAAGTGTTTACTGAGAAATGTGTGCGGCGCGGTTAGTCAGAACCAACTATATTTTGATTGGTCTAAAACTATTGCAAACATTTTAATACAGATATAGTAAATTAGCTTTGATCGTAAAAATATAGAATAATGTTATTCTGCGATAGTTTTCATAAGGGGATCACGTAAATTTACCGAAATTTAAAATTGCCGAATAAAAATAATAATACCGAAAATTAAAATTCGTGAAGTTGAAAGTTATCGAAATTTTAACTTCTCGATGTTAAATATTCTCATCAGTGGCGTAGATAGCTTTTTTCGATGGGGGGATATGACTTGGTAAAAAATTCATAAATCTTTTTTCTCAAGTTTCTAACGTGATATTAAAAAATTCATAGGGGGGATTGATCCCATTGACCCCCCCCATCTACGCCACTGATTCTCATATATAAAAATTCCTGAATTTGAATTCTCTTTAAAATTTTGGATGAAAATTTTTAAGAGAAATTTTGAACAAAAGTTGTGAAAATTGACATGATCCTGTTTTCATAGGAAGAAACGGATTGATTAAAACTTGATGACTTTGTAGTATGGGTAGCAGAGTAAAGCGATAATCAACGAAGGTTAGATACTATTCAGGACAGTTAATAGCGGGTCTATGTATTGGTCGTTGAGTTGAGTAGAGTACCCATACATAGTGTTGAAACGTTGATAAATTGTCCTTAATAAAGTGCACTACAGGGGACAAAGACTTATGCAAAATTAGTTGCAGCTTTCCCGAACGAACCTTTCTCTACAGAGATAACATATTGTCCCGAGAATCTCCGCATCAATAAAGGCTATACGAACATAACGAAAATTACACACAATTAAGTCTAAACCCGGAAGTATTTGAACTATCTTTTACAAAAATACTTGTTCATTTTACTAATTTCAAGCTTATGATTTTATTAATTTGTAATATTGAATTGATGACGAGGTAATTTATTATTCCTGAGAAACGCCAGGTGAATTTCTGCTAGTTGTTAGTATATTTTAACACACCCGTTTCTTAAGTTTTATCATTTGTATATGACATCCGCTTGTTTCTCACCAAGTTTAGAAAAAAATACTATTTTATCTACGAATCCATATCTTACAAGAAGTAATAGTCTATCAGTTCGCAGAAAAATAGTGGTACCCCTAGCGGAAATGATCTTCCTATAAAAAGTCCTAATGGTGCAGAAAAAAAGTTGCGCGTAGCAACAGCCAATAATGACCCTCAGGAGAGTAAGGAATTGGGTAATAGGGTTGAAAGCAAAGAGGGACCAGGGGACAATTCTGGAAGAATGGGAGAAAGAAGGAAATACAGAAAGTACGCTGGGAATAAAGAAATTCGTTGAAAAGGGGGAGAAAACAGGATTAGAGGGATGAAGACAGCTAGAATAGTGAATAGGGAGTGAATAGTGATTGAGAGGAGAGTAGAGCCGTAAAATAATGTATAAATTTCATTTATCTACCATTTGAATATTTTTCTGTTTTTTATTTTTCACATTCATGTTTGGACTTGAAATAATTACAAAGAATTGTTTTGCAATGTATATGTTGTAGAGATTGCATGCAAGGTAAATAACGTGAGTGTGATATTAATGATGAAAATTATAGTGAGACATTGTTGAAGACATTCAGCATATTGTCAGACGATGTGTAGCAATAATGAAAGTTGTATGTAATTTTTCAGGACGAGAAGAATCAGTTGCTCATCACCAACTTGTGGCTGAAGCTGGTAAGTCGTTTTCAAATCAACTATGTATTTATTGATGTATATATTGAATCTTCGGGAGATTGATTAGGTACACAAGATATTTAAAAAACGAGATTAGGCGCGCGCTTGAGCGCGCGTGTTTCGTTTATAGAAAGTGAAATGAAAATTTAAATCCTCGCGCCAAGTCGAGAATACTCACGACTTGACGCTCACTTCATGCGTAACCAGTGTTTATGCAGGAAATGCATGTAAAAAGGTAACGCTATGAAGTTAGCCGAAATTCATGTCCTTTTTAGAATAGGAAGGATAGGATAAAACCACTATTTAACTAGGTAAAACAAACGAAATATGAAGCAATCGTACTTCAGATTATAGCTGTTTCAAAAAACACATGTCGAAGCTCATTTCTGAGAGCTTAACCAACGGCGAACCTTGCTGGTGCAGCTATTCAATGACCCGAATTCGACTTTAACGATTACAGTAGCATTTAGTCGATGGAAGGATCAATCTCGTGCAAACATTTTTGAAACAACAGTTCACAGTAGTTTCTTCAAATATTCAGGCCCAGGGCCGACGAAGTAGTATATGTTTCACTCTCTCAATCTGAATTAGTTAAATCTTACCAACTAATAGTAATTTCTTACTATAATTCAAATAGTGCAAATAAAAGCATAACCGGACTGCATAAAAAAAGCAGGATAAATCTGCAACCCTATTTACTAAAAATAAGTAAAAAGTTGCGAATTCAATTAGTAACAAGGTCGAACTAAATGAAATGGTATTCAATTTTATTAAAACACTTTATTTTACAGGATATGAGTTTTTATTACTAATTTTGGTTAGGGGAAATTACTTCTGCTCTTTGTTGTTAAAAAAATTTCAATTCGTGCACTCGATGAGCAAGCACTCATCACATCGTATAATAGGCAAAGGCAGATCTATAGATGCGCCTTAATAATTGTTTATTATACACAATCCTCTTTCGTCCCTCATCTTTCACAACCCCTCCCCCTCTAATTAATGCACCCTTCCCCTATTTCTTAACATAAATCTTTCCCCTTGCCTTTATCGCGCCCTCCCATATGCCTAACTATAAATTTCCCATAATTCCAATCTTATCTTTTGCATTCATTTATTTCCTTCGAGCTCTTCTCAACAGCATACAAAGCATCGTTTTTTGACCTTTAGGAATTTTTATTGACCATTGCTACAAAATTTTTCTTTGGCACCATTTGGAGTTTTTATTGGAAAAAGAAGACTTGCGAGAGATCTTATATTATTTGATTATGTGATGCTATTGTTTTACAGGAATGGAATGACGTCAACATGAGGTGGAACATCTCTGAATATGGAGGCGTGAGGGACCTTAGGATACCACCGCATCGATTGTGGAAACCTGATGTTCTAATGTACAACAGGTAAGAAATATATACAGTTGAGGGAGATCATTTATGGTGTGTATGGAGAACTCCATACAAAGAATCTTCTCTTGTGTGTGGAAATACCCCCCCCCCCTCATCCTGAACTCCTTACAAGGCTTGAATAAACTGTTTCGACGCCTTTGGAATATGTATAAAATATATTTCTTATTATAGAGCGTTCGTATATATGCGATACCTTTCGCCTTTTTTTAGATTAATACATTTCTTTGCACAAATTTATTTTTAATGTGTCCTCCTTCTCCTGTTCATATTTCCCCTCTTTATTCTTCTCTCCTCCTCCTTGTCCTTATATATAAGGATCGAGTCCATTTACATATTACGTAACACTGAATATCTCAAAATAAATCTTTCCAATTGTTCACAAAGATCGAAAAAAAATATTTCTCACACTGTTTTTATGGAGACTTGGCAAAAAAAAATGGAAAAAAATGTAAAATTTCTACCCGGGAATTTGTTGATGAAATCTCATTCGAATAAGTAGAAAATATGTAGATTAATAAATCTTCGTGAACTCCCTTCAAGTACACATTTGAGAAAGTCTCAATACGTATGCACTTATTCGTATCGCGAATGAGTTTCTGGTATGATTCATTCACGGAAACGGTCGGTGATTTGTCAAAGAAAGGCCCTCGAGGTTAAGCGAGGGATCAAGTTGAAGACAAGGGCTTCGTCAATTCTCTCGGTCGACGATGCAATCAGGTCACGGGCCATGTCAAGGTATAGAGCAAGTGAGGCTTCCAAGCTCTGAATTCCGCTCCCATTCCAAACGTACATGACCGGGGATTCGATTAATACAGCATAAATGTGTAGAATTTTAGGAAAGCGTTGGTGTAGGATCGTTTAATGCATGACAAAATGAGTTTCCATAGCCTATAGGCAGGACGAGATGGGGAAGTCCGACTGCATAGAAGACTTGGATCAACGCCAAAGGCAATATGGATTAGCCATCGCGTATTTGAAATTCAAGCCAAAGCAGATTAAATTCGCGTTTATCGATACATAACAAACAAAAGGCCTACATCGAATTTAACTTTTTAAAGTATTTCATTCGATCGTCGAACCCAAAGGAATGCTATTCCACTTATTGCAGTTATTGGAGCCTAAATCAATTCGCTTCTCTCTTTTTTGGTATAGTAGTATTAACCGATATAAAGATGAGGAATATGCGATTTGGAAAAACCAACTTCTTAAGATACATTAAAAAAAAAAAAGATTTTTGGGTGCAGAGAAATGCATTTTTTTGACAACCGACCATTTATTTGAAACAAAGAAATATTCTTTGAACCTTCTTTTTTTTAGTGTAGTAATTGTGAAAACCAAACTATAGTTAGAAGCCGATTTGGGAGAATTTACAATTTCTACCCGGGCTTTTCTTTAAAAAATTCCATTAACTTCAAAATCTACTTGTATGGACGTTGCGACAACACTCCACATCTACGATTCTTCTGAACTTTCTTTTCGGATATTTGACTTGCGCTGTACGTGAGAAAAAAAAAGTATGTAAAAAGAAATGAAAAGAAAAAGCAAAGCTGCGGTGGAGAGCAGAGGACGGAACTTCGAAGGACAGAGGTGGGAAAGAGGAGGAACGGATTCAAAAAGAATGAAATAACGGATTGGATTTCGGCCAACTGGCCAAGCTCCAACCAATCCTTAGTTGTCTAGGCTGCTGAAGTGTAGACTCTACATATTACGTATACGTATTACATATACGTATTACGTATACTATTCACTCACCTACGATCATGTCCTAGGTCTGTTTCGTGTTTTGCTCATTCAAAATGTTATTTCATCACGAATATCTGAAGATTGCGATTGAATCAATAACTGATGAAACTACATATTTATCAAACGATTTAGTTGAGTAAAGAAAATTTTGGTTCTTTCTCATAGCTAATTAGTTAAATTTTATTAATTAATAGTGGTTTATTACTAATTTAAATAGTACGAAGCTATAAATTAGTAAAAAGGTAATAATTGGTAACTCGCTACTAAATCAATTAGTAACACTTTCTTTAAATTCTTAGAAATCTCTTGAAATTTCATAAGATTCCATGACAATTAACTTTTAAAATTCCTTGAAAAATTCCATAAAATTCCTTATAGCTCCATGAAATCTTTTAAAATTCCTTAAAATTTTTTGGATTTCTTTGCATTCCTCGACAAACTTCAACCAACACGGAGAAAATGTTTTCGATAGCCGTTCAAGTAAATATGGTAAAAGTTGGATATATAGTGGATTTTTGGCGATCTGTAATATTTATTATTAGAACCTCTACGACCTGGATCGTAGAAGTTTTAGAAATAAATATTACAATTCGAAATATTTGGTACATTCAACCAAAACATTTGCTTGAACAGAGTGTTTTGAATCAATCATTTCTTCTGAAAGCACACTCAGAAAAAAGTTTGTTTGATTAAAACAAATGTTTATTTGATCCAAATAAATTTTGTTTGAAATTTTTAACATTTTTTTAAATTAAATAAATATTTTGTTAATTAAAACAAGAAACTTGATTCGCTGAATTATAGAATTCAAACAAATTTTTTTCTGAGTGCAGATAACATTTCTCATGCTAATATTTATATTATATAATAATAATATTATATAATAATAATTAATAATAATATTAATAATAATTCATTTCTCGCATTTCCTTTTTTTCTAAATTCACATCTTACTGCTGATATTTTAAAAGTTATTGCAGACAGTGACGTCTCTTTGACGAGAGCTAAAAGAGCAATATTTCTCTTTTGGGGTTGAATGGGTCTCTAGGTTCATAAAAATTATCTTTTTTGAAATATTTACATAAATATATTCTGTCTTTCACCTCTGGGCATAAGCCAAGTAGACGATAATATGAAAAGAGTAAACTTAATATCATATGAAATTGTTTCTCTCTGAAATTCCTCTGCAATGCCGTTCCGCAATAGCGTTTTACGAAACTGCGCAGAGACTGATCGATGATGAACATTTTCGTTCTGAAAATTTGTTATTTATTTCAATTGACCAGCAACAACATACTTCTATATCAGTGTCGGCCGATTGAAATATTTTACTGAAACACTGTCACTCGTTTTAAATGCTAAGAAATTACATATTTTATATAATTATCGTATCATAAAAAAGAGGTTGCTATTATATCGAAAATAGATTCTCGAAATCTAAAGCCCACATTCTCTCCTCAGAGAGAATGTGGGCTGTCAGATCAGAGCTGCCAGCTTATTTTAAGAAATAAAATAAATCTTCTGAATTCTTTGAAATATTTCGAAATATATTGAAATCTCATGATATTTTTTGAAATCTGAGTTAATTTTATATCCTTAAAATTATATTCTCACTACGAGACTTTCAGTTTAAAGGAATTTTTATAACAAGATTGTTTTTGAGACTAAATTCAAATGATTGATATTTTGGCGCAAGATTTTTTAAACTAATCATATAAGTATAAATTATCGACAAAGACGCGCGCATGATATTCTAGTATTACGAAATCCATACAGCAATATCTTTAAGATATTTAAAGGCTTTGAGTTCTATAGAAGAAACCTCTGCCAAGTGATCAGAGAGGATTCACTGTAGGTGTCTTTATAAATTTTTTTTCTAACGTAACTATATCCGAACTGTATACCGGCTTCACAAAAGAAAGTATAGTGTTCTATTTTTGTTTGTCGTAGTGCGGACGAAGGATTCGACGGTACATATCCAACGAATGTTGTCGTCAAAAGCAATGGGACTTGTCTATACGTACCTCCAGGTATATTCAAGAGTACTTGCAAGATAGACATCACATGGTTTCCATTTGATGATCAACGTTGTGAGATGAAATTTGGCTCTTGGACTTATGATGGTTTTCAGGTACATCAGATGTGTTCATGCGAAATTAATGTTCTAATATATAATACCAGCAAATTGTCTAAATCAAAAGGTCAACTAATATATCTTTTCAGCTCGATTTACAATTGCAAGACGAAGCAGGGGGAGACATTAGCAGTTTTATCACAAACGGGGAGTGGGATCTTTTAGGTATATTTAATTTCTTAAACTAATTATCAAATCGCCCTTCCCCCCTCAACTGATGTCTTATCCTTCAAACTATCATCTTTCTAATCTTTCCTTGATCATCTCACAAGATCTTAATTGCACAATTGTTAGTTTATTTGTCCCCATTGTCTAATTGTGCTTCTAGAAAAATTTTATAAACTTTCATAAAACAAAATAATATGAATAAAATTAATATCTCTAATAAGACACGGATGTCATGATAATTGATACAATGCATTGACTCCCTTTACGTTCATGTAGGCGTGCAAATCATAATTAGGACGTGGTATTAGGTATGGCTGCTTGCGCATACCTCTCATAAATCAATTATGCAAGGACCTCAAAGGTACACTATTGACCGCTGAATAATAAAGCTGTTTGATTAGACCGATTGAAAGCAAGTCAACTTGTACCCCTCATATTTTATTAAACATATCTAACTCTCTTTTCCAAATCAAATATGTACCCTAGAATCTGATGCGAATTTTACATTTATGGACGTAATTTTCTAGAGATGTAGAATATAAATTATACAGGGTAATCCACATTTTTTTATTTTGCATCAGTTCCCTCATCTCCAACACATGCCTCTGCTACTCTACTTAATTTAGAAAACCTCCAGAGAAATTATTTAATCTTATACATTAAATTAATTAGCTTTAATTTTATTTAATTTTATTTATCCTTTGAATTTATTTTTCAGGAGTACCTGGCAAAAGGAATGAAATCTACTATAACTGTTGTCCAGAGCCGTACATAGATATCACATTTGTTGTAATTATAAGAAGGCGGACTCTGTATTACTTTTTTAATTTGATCGTACCTTGCGTCCTTATTGCCAGTATGGCAGTTTTAGGTTTCACCCTGCCACCAGATTCTGGTGAAAAGCTTTCGCTCGGTAAGTTTAAAAACGTTTTAATTAATTTGAATTTCGCCGAAATTTCTTCAATTAATCTAATTCGTAGAGAACTTTTTTTTTACAAATCACAAAAGTACGTATCGCTTAATTTCCTCTAAAAAAAACAACTTATTTTGTTCTCAAGAGATTCTGCCACCTCAAATGTAGAACCTGCCTGACTTGAAGTGGATTCGGCCAATTGTTTTGATTAATAGGGCTTTTTATTTAAGAATAAGGATAATACGCAAGTGCGAGAATATATATAAAACTTCCGGACATTTTTGGACAGTGAGTTTCAGTACATAATTATTTTTAAAATATATAAAAAACTAAAGGCAGAATTTTAAACATAATAGAGAAATAATGGCTAATGAGTCCACAAAAATTCTCACTAAGAGAAAAGGACCGAGTGAAAATTTAAATTCGCGGGAGAAATTTTGGTGTCACCTCAGCTTCCACTCTTAAATAAAAAACCCACCTGAAATTCCTTTTAATTCCTTTGAAGACTTTTGAATTCTTTTATAAAAAAGTTTATATTAAACATAGTGTAAGATTTCCTTTATCTTCTGCTGAAGACGTTCTTTGAAGTTCATCCGAGCAGAAACCCTTCGTATAAAAGAATTAAGGACAAGCCATACTACTCGATATTATCGAGCGTAGAAGAATTTATTTCTACTTTTTTTTAAAGTCAATTACCCACGAACGTTGTTAAATAAGAAAAAAAAACAAATAATGATATTTTATGAAATTTTTTTTTCTCTCCGGCGTCGTAATAATATATTGAAAATTGATTTGATAAAATTTTATACTTTCAATAATATTGGATATCTTTCAGGAGTAACTATTCTCTTGTCCCTCACTGTGTTCTTGAACATGGTTGCTGAGACAATGCCCGCAACGTCCGACGCTGTACCATTATTAGGTGAGTAAAAACAAAGTGTTAACTGTAATTTTCTTTCATCAACAAATCAAAATTCTATCTATGAAATCTAATCTTCGTCTGTTGCGGTATAGGTATCCTCTATGTAATTGATTCGAAGTTTTGTTTCTTAAATTTTTTAAATTTCTTAAATTTGTTTCTTATCGTAAAACTATGTCACTGTTTTTTCTAGGAACATACTTCAATTGCATCATGTTCATGGTTGCAAGTAGCGTGGTCAGCACAATCCTTATATTAAATTATCATCATCGAAATGCTGATACGCATGAGATGTCTGATTGGGTAATGTTAACATTACAATCCAGTTATGAAATAAAAAGTTTACAAATTCAAAATAATATAATTCCTTGAAATGGCAAATTTTCAATAAAACGGTTATTTCATTCTTTC
This sequence comes from Synergus gifuensis, assembly GCA_904066015.1. Taxonomy (NCBI): domain Eukaryota; kingdom Metazoa; phylum Arthropoda; class Insecta; order Hymenoptera; family Cynipidae; genus Synergus; species Synergus gifuensis. The sequence goes on from CAJFCO010000077.1 coordinate 1,229,455, forward strand.
AGATAAGAGTCGTCTTCTTAGACTGGTTGCCTTGTATACTTCGTATGTCAAGACCAACAGATAAAGAAGAAAAGGAAGCTCAAAAATCACAGAAACCGTCTCCTGTTACAGGTATGTATGTTAGATAAGACTGCTTTTTTGGATTTAAATCTGAAGTTTGACAGCCGAGTTTCAATAAGAAGTAACAACGCATCTACTAAAAAAAAATCTAGTCTTGGGGCAGTGTTACATATTTATATTAATTACTGTTGATTTCCTCAGGCACCAGCAAGGCGTATGGTGATCTGGAACTTCACCAGAGGAGTAGTAAGTCTCTGCTAGCTAACGTACTGGATCTAGAGGATAACGCGTTGGCTTCCCATAACAATTTATTGAATAACGTGTATAGTACACCGGGTCCTCACCATCATACAATGGGTCACGGACATAGTCATATACATACGACACCACATCACCACCATACACACGCGACAACGACGCCACATCATCAGCACTCGGCGCCCTTACCGCATTCTTCCTATCCACAACATCAACTTGGCCATACTCCACATCACCATCCACATCCACAGGATGGAGGAGCACCTCAAGTAGAGACTATACTTCAAAGTGCGTGCTTCTGCGCTCGTTATGAACTCGTCCTAATATTAAAGGAGATTAAGGTGATTGTAATCATATATATTTATTAATCACATTGATGATTAGTTTAAGGATGTTGGAGCCAAGTTCTAATCTTAAATTTGGAATTTTTTCCCTCTGTAGAATTGATTAATTTTTAATTAGAATTATACGTACAGAGCGAGAAAATATATAATTTAAATATTTTTTAAGTAAAATGAAAATATTCAATTTTGAAGTTAGATTTTGAATTCTTCGTTTTATGCAAAAAGTATCGAAATTAAATATCTTTGAAAAAAGATTAGCGCTACAGAGCTAAAAAATATTTATCTATAATTTTCGTTGAGTAAAATGGAGAATGGAA